>OX578148.1:55963049-56033049 GCA_951213105.1 Amaurobius ferox | reverse complement strand
AAAATAGTAAAAAACTGTTCAGGAGATCATAAAACATATATTGCATAAATATCTCGAAATCGAAAATTTTCGGAAAGACAATACTTTCTCTATACTATATTTTATAATACTAGGGGGCTCTGCTCCCTGCTCTCTACGATTCGCCAAAGCCCTTCAGGAGACCTCGACTCCTACTCGCTGCCCTCACAGAGTTCGCTTCATACCTATCTCTTCTGAAAATTCTACTTTCAAAAATATATTTTCTATCCCTACCTATTTTCCGTAGGTGGTAAAAGCAGGGTTTATCTTAGCTCAGAAAATCCCAAAACTGAATTTCTTTATCCTGAGTCCGCTTCGCAAAATATTTCATTCTAAACTATTTCATTCTAAAGTTTAAATCGACAAAAGGATTATTTTATCGTGTTACCCTATTAATTCACTAAAAATGTATCAAATTTCATATTCTTGTATGATATAGTTTTTGCGGTACGAGACAGAGAAATCGCTAGACGTGCCGATGCGAATAAAATATTCACTTCAGTAGTGCAAAAAAATTAAAATATCTTAAAAACTACATCGACATTAAAAAAAGGGGCTCCATCCGGCAAAACTTCTCCTATGTAGGTACCTGCCTGTTAAAATTCGTGAACTTGCGATTGTTAATCTATCAAGGACGCGAACTCGCAGTTCAAATATTTTGTTTTTGGTTTTGACATTATATATTTCTTAAACTACAATATATATAAAAAAATCTGATGTGGCAGCACATGGCTTTCCTTATATAATGTAAGGAATTTACTACTTTTATAGTAAAAAAAAATAGGTTATTCTTATAGTCGATAGTTAAATTCTTTCTTTCAAAGATATTGAATTTTCGTCAATTAGTCGTTATTTTCATTGATGTAGCCTCATTTTTATCCATTTGGCGAGATTTTAGTTAATTTGACAATATTTAGAGAAGGCGCCAAGTTGGCGACATTCCGGCAAATTTGACGCCAAAATTTCGCCAAGCGTTATGGACGGAGAAATAAGTTATTCTTATCACAGATAAATCACTATTGGCGTTCAAATACAAAAGTGTTACTCAAAGTATCTTTTTTTCATGAATGGAACGAGCTAGATCCACGGGAATGATGTCACCAAATCTATCGCATGATATTACATATAAAAAGTGAACATGTTTCTGAACAGATAATATTTTTTTTAATTTATGGGATTTTTTGATAAATTTGTTTGAAAAATGTACAATATCTCGAGAACGGTTCATACTAGCGTTCTAAAGTTTATGTTAATCGTTTTCTAAGGAAATATTACATAAGAAATGTCTAATTTCGTAACTTTATCAAAAGTTTTGATTTTTTGATGATTTTTTTAAAACTTCACTCGAAAATTTAGGGGGGGGGGGTCTGAACATTCCGTTGCGTTTAAAAACAGTAGGTTTCCAGTATTCACAGATTGTAATTGCTCTACCGAATTTCATTCGAATCGCTCCATTGGTTCGTGAGATATCGTCTCCACACCCTCACTGACATACACATACACACACACACACACACACACAGACATCACCTCAAAAATGTTTGATTCGTGATCAGGGATGCTTGAAACGTGCTCTCCCATTCGAAAACTCGAATTCGAATTTTCGACCCCGTCACTATACTTTCCTTATACATTATGTATATAAGGAAAGTAAAAATGGTTTTTTTCAAGTATTCCGCAATGCTTTTTCTACCTGCAAGTTGTTGAATCCCAGACCGTCCGACCTACCAGAAAGGTGTAAGGTAACTGTTTGGACGGTCGGGAAGTGCCACCCAATTTAGACCGGAACCCAGTGGGGGAGGCATCCACAGGGACCGTACCCTCCTTCCCTTACCACCAACCTCTCGGAAGGACTTACGGATCCACATGTTTAACGTGATCGTACTCCGCATGAACACGGCGGAAGTTTTTGGCAGTGGCTGGAATCGAACCCGGGCCTACCGAGTGTAACTCCAGCGCGCTAACCAATGGGCTAGTGTGCCAAATTTCATATTTTTATATGCAATAGTTTTTGCAGTACGATGCAAAGAAACTCGAGAAATTAAAATTTTGTCAAATAGCAGTGGCAGCGGACGCTACTTTTTTTTAATATAGAGAGATGAGAAAGTAACTATATTCTGGAATGAGAAAAGGAATTAGGTGGACAGGTGCTAACCTGTATAAAAATAGTAGAGATGGACGTGGTCGATCAAATCAAATGCTTCATTTTCACAGAAAGAAGAAAAATCTGTTGTGGGCAGCGCATGACTTTCCTTATAAAATGCAATTAATTTACATCTTTAACAGTGAGAACAGTATGTACAAGATCTAAGACACGGTATTTTTAACGTTGAATTGTAAATTTAGCGCTTTTTCCAGATGATAACATGTAAAACTATTTCGAAGTGTCGAATTAAGTCATATTTCATGCAATTCTAAATTGGTAATTATCAATGCGTGTATTAATAGCATCTTCAATAAGCAATTATAGTCCATATGAATTCATCAATTTCGCCTTATTTTCGTTAACTTGTCCTAAATTTTGCAATTTTGACGAAATTTTCGTCAATGTGGGGTGGACTATTGCCTAGGTGGCGATATTTCTCTAGATTATTTGCCAAGTTCGCCAAATGTACCACCAAGCATTACAAACAAACGGAGGGAAGAGCATTTCTTATATACTAGAAGGTATGCATGTTGTATGACAGGATTCAAAATTTGCAAAATATTATATCTTCCATTAACAACTTTTTTTTTTCAATTTGGCCACATTTTTGTCAACATTATTGTCAATTAGGCAATACTTTAAAAATCACCAAGTTGGCGAAATTTCGACCAATTCGACGGCAAAGTTTTGCCGAACATTGCGGACAGAGATATGGGTCATTCTTTATTTTCCACACGATATTGAATTTTTAAAAATTAGTCGTCGTTTTCATTGATTTGGCTTAATTTTTTTCAATTTTGTGAGAATTTTTCAATGTGACGACATTTTTTTCAACTTCGTTGCATATATAAAAGACTCGCGAAGTTAACTGTATTTCGCTGAGGTCGTCGCCAAACCTTTGCCATCTGTTGGAAATAGATTATTCTTATATTCCTTTTACAAAATTAAATTTTCTTCAATCAGTCGTCATTTTCTTTGATTCAGTGTAATTTTTATAAATTTGACAGCGTTTTTCTCAATTTAGCAATATGTAATAAAAGTCGTCAAGTTGGCGATATTTCACCAAATTAGTCACCAAAACTTCGCCAAGCGTTACGGAAGTAGAAATGTGTTATTCTTATATAGTAAATAAATGACTGTCAGCGAATTGTTAACGCTCACGATGCAAAACTATTACCCAAAGTACCTTCTTTCTTGAATGAAACGAATAAGATCCACGATAATGATGTTAACAAATTTATCGCATAATATTACATATAGAAAGTGAACATATTTCATAAAAGTTAATACTTTAATTTTATGTGATTTTTTGATAAATCTATTAAAAAAGTGTGCAATATCGCCACAACGGTTTATGTTGGCATTAAGTTTGTGTCCATCTAATTTCAATGAAAAATTATAGAAGAAGTTTTGTTGATTTTTTTCAAAATCTTATTCTAAAGTTTGAGGTCTTCCTAATGTTACATTGCGATTAAAAACAATGGTCTTTCAGTATCCACTGAATGAAATTTTTGTACCAAATTTCGTTCGAATCGCTCCATTCGTTAGTGAAATATCGTGTTCACAGATTCATGGACACACACACATACACATATACACACAGGCAGCACCTCAAATACGTTCGATTCGTGTTCAGTGACGCTTGAAACATTTTCTTCCATCGAAAACTTGAATTCGAATTTTCGATCCCATACAGTACTTTCCTTATATATTATACTATGTATATAAGAAAAGTAAAAATGCTGGTCCACTTCCACTATAAGAGATACGGAATTTGTACTAGTAGCATTGTAAAGCATCCCGGTTGGTACTTGCATTTCCTACCCTTATCAATAAAGATAAAACATGGAAAGGTGTTGAAGTTATCAGAGCATGCTTTGGTTGATACATAAACTGTTCTGTTGCGTAAACTATTTTATTGTGTACAGTAAACATTTTTTTTACCCTGGAGTGACACGGTAATCTCAATATAACCGCAATGCAACGTACAAAGTGTGTTTTGGAAGGATTTAACGACTAATTTTCTCTTGAGCGATTGGTTAGAGACCCAGGGAATCCAATTTAAGGAATGCTTCACATAAGGTAGATTTTCAGGCTATGACAGTTTTTGTTGCATGAGACGTTTTAGTTAAATAGAACGAAATTTTAACTTTTATTCGGGCCCTCTACAAAGGAAGTTTCGATTACATTTAAACATCTTTGGAAGAAAAATACCATTGTTCGTGAATATGTGGGCCGTGAAAAATTTGTCACCACTTTTACGCAATAAAATTATAACGGAAACGTATAGACTTCAGGAGTGGTAAAAAATTGAATTTTATTAGATAAAATTTGTATTTGACAGCTTACAAGCATACATAGTAAGTAACGGTTTGAACGGCCGATATAGTGACGCTCAATACAGACCGGAACTGGATGGTGGTGGCAACCATAAGGACTGTACTATCTTTCCCTTAGACGATTTTTAAGGCAATAATTATTCCGCAGTGCGAATTTTCGTGGGTTCTGAAATTTTGCGAATGTTTAATATATGCACGAATTTCAGATTGTTTTTCTGTTCTTGCCTTAGCTTTAGCATTAATTACTTCAAGTGATAACGATTATGGCAATAATTGCGTTTAATAATTGATAGTTGCTGAATTATATTTTGTATTTCAGGATAAAATTATGGAAACGATTAGTAACTGACATTTTTAGAAACTTCTTATCTTGGGATTGATGCAGGCGCCATTGGTTTTTCTGTAATGTTAACAGTTCGTGAGTTATAATATATTCCTGTCTTTTCTGACATTTGACTTGTAAACGATGCAAAAGTTTTCTATACCGAAAATTACATCCAAAGACTTAATTGTACTATTTTAAAGACTGCAAAAACTTTTAATTAGTTACCTTAAGGATTATTTTGTACGGATAGTTATACTGAATTAGTTACCTTAAAACTGCAAATATTATAGATTTTTGTTTCCATTGATTCATTTAATATCTTGTCATTGAATATATATATTTTTTTGTCATCTATGTTGTTATCTGTGTGAATTTTAAAGCTGATATGTTATAAATATTTCTATGATTTTCTAAATTATTATTGTAAACAATGTTGCTAAATATAACTCCATTGGGTAAAAATGTACATAATTGTCCTTGTGACAATTATGTACATTTTTACCCAATGGAGTTATATTTAGCAACATTTTATTTTTGCCTTTTTAAATCCTATTCAGGCCTCTTAATAATAGGATTTAAAAACTTAATAGGATTAAGTTGTTTTAATCCTGCTAAGTTTTCTATATTCTTGGCTATTTCATAGATAAATGAGATCAAACTACGACCATACAATTGATAGATAGGAAAATATATAGTAATGTTAATATATAGCGTTTGTTGCTATGCATGGTAAATGCACTATTTTATTGTATGTTCACATGTGCTAAGTTATTTATGTGATTGTTGCTTTGTGTTTAAAGTATTAAATTTAGTTAAAGTATTGTTGCTTACTGTTTAAAGTATTAAATTTAGTTAAAGTATTGTTGCTTACTGTTTAAAGTATTAAGTTAGACTTTCAATAAAATGAGAAAATCAGCATAAGTGTATATGTTACACATTGACATATACTATGTTTTTTGGGTCCTTATAAAAGGATGATCCTGAAAGGTCCTTGGTCTCTTTAGTTAAGTGTATTAAGTGTATTATTGTATTTATTACTATTTTCTCATAAGATTATTCTTTTACTTAAAAATAGCTTAAATATGGATATTTCTAAATATTTGGATGATGTAGGATCAGCTAATGAATTTGATATACAAAATAACCCAATAAATAAAGTACAAGATCAGAATGCTTTAAAAAAAACATTAAACACATCAACAAGTAGTATCGATTCTATATCTTCAGAAGTGAACAAACTATAACTGCTAAGGCAGTAAAATTAGACTGAAAACAAAAAGTAATGCCAACAAAACAGTTGGATGATCAAATAGAAGTAGAAACCACAATCTATGAAACTGAAAATTAAGTATGTATAAAAGGCAAAAGAACACTACAAAACATGGAATCAATAATTAATAGCGTCATAAATTATCTACACAAAACAGTAAAACGTCCAATTCACAGAAAATTTGTTCAATCTCAATTATCTCAATCATTCGAAGAATGCAGATTTATTGAGAACTTTAGGGAAGAAATAGAAAGAACTAATAATATAAATTTATCCACATTTTAAAAGAATAATATTTATCTAAAAAATATATTGAACTATACATATTGGAATTAATTCAAGACATTATAACAAATTCATATAATTAATTGGTGTAAAAGAAAGTTGCTTTCGACATTATAATGGGGATATCTTGAGCTTAAAATAAAAAGAAATAAATTAAGAACATTATACAGAAGAACCGAATTAAATTAATTTAGAAATCATATATAAAGCACAATACTCTATAGAAAATAAGTTTTAAAATTTAAAAAAAGTATGGATTAAATTTTGTGACGGAATTAAAAGTAAATACACTAAAACATTTCCCTTTACTTTCTCCTATTTTTCTTTACTAATAGTAAAATCAACAAATATTCAGCTAATTCCATATTAACATTAGAGTCGACATTAAAAAAATAGCAATGGAATTTTTTGGTAATTGATTTATTAATCGTTTTCCTGGAACCACATTGACAGTAAAAGATAAAGACTTGGACATCTTTGAAATATCTAAAGACTTTTCAATCTGTACAGAAAATGAAGCTCCAGTTCCCGATGGTACAGGTCTTATTATTTTAAAGTAAATCCATTACAAACATCCAAATTTATTATATACAATAAAGCAAATCCTGGAGCTTGCATTAAAGTTAAAGTAATTTGCTTACTAAACTTATAAGAATATGCTATAATTTCTAGAACATACAAATCAACACTAACAGAAGCCCTTTGTGTAATAATAGCTGTTATACCAATAACGCTATCAATTGAAAAAAAAAGATAATAGCAAATTTATATATGCTTAAGAAAAAATGCAATTTTGAAAACAAAACATTAAATCCTAAAAACTTTGAATCTTATGAAAATATTTGGATTTTCCATCCCATTCTCAATTTCTCTGACTATTTCACAAAATTAAGATCTAATGAAATATACTGAAGTCTCCAAAAATGTTAATGGAGCATCTGCAGCATTTTATATATATATATATATAAGAAAAAAATTAACATTACAGAATGATCAAAACTTCTTAGAAAAGATAATTCAATCTTTCAAGCAGAATTATTTGCTCTTTATAAATGTATTAAATGTTTTATTACTTGTAATTTTACCTCAATAATTATATATACAGATATCTTATCAAACATACTAGTTTTCAAAACAATGGAAATTTCAGAAATTTACAACTTAAAATAAAATGCATGTTACAATCAATGTAATACAACAATATTCAATTAAAATCGATTAAAGTATATATAGGATATATAGGAAATAAAATACATATAATCTAGAAAAATCAATTAAGAATCATAAATACACAATACATGTAATAAATATTGAATTACCAAAATTATATGCAAAAAGTTACATGGAAAAACATATTTTTAAAAAATAGCAAAATAACTGGAATAATACAACAGAAAGAAGACATAAAATTTAAAAAAAGTAGACAACATTTCCTGCATGACTCCAAAGTATTTCCTAAGTTTCCTATCAAACCATGGTCCTTTTTCAGAATTTCTCTTCAGAATCAACAAAAGCCTCTCAGTTAATTGTAAATGTGAAGACTGGATAATTCAGCTCCTTACATTTTTGATTGCCCATTAACCACACAATTTCATTTCAATAAGTCATAAATTAATAATATCAGTAAAGGGATTAAAAACATATCAAAAAACAAATTCAATATTAAAATAAGAAATTTTTTAGGACTTTGTTAAGGGAAATGAAAATTATGTTTGCTATACAATTTAAGTATAATAATAGTAATAAATAATACTAATAAATAATAGTAATTTTATTTATTAGCATGTAAATCTCATTGGAAACTGTTAACAATTTTAATAAATATTATTTAACGTCTCATCTTGTTTCTTATATTGTTACATACTATTTAGCGTGTATAGTAATATTGTTCTGAATAACTTTAATTACATGACTTTTATGCCAATAATGTTATACTATGTTTACCCATTACTACGAGATAATTTTGTTATGTAACGCCTATTATGAAATTCATAATTCAGTATTGTATATGTTTTATGTATTGTATATGTTCGTCGATGTAACATTTATCGAAGTATCAATAAATTCATGCCCATGGTCTGTAATTAGAAAATCTCATATCAAGGTATAATGGCCATAGGTTGTGTGAGTTGTGAATTGTCTAATTTTTATTATAATTTTTTGAACTTTTATTTCGCGGCACGAATTTCTTCGATTTTTTAGCGAATTTTTAGTGTATTTTAAAATATTTCCACAGAATCTATGCCGAACGATCCATATACATACTAATTACCAAGATTAATCTATCTGTCCGCCAGTCATGCTTTTTGCCACGTCCTGAATAGATAGAAGCTTGTACGATCTGGTACGATTAAACATTTGAGTAAACCCCTGCAAAAATCGAATTTTTCGAAAATATTCAGTAGAGGTGCTTCACACCAAAACGTTCGAAACAAATGATAGAAAAGCATGCTTTGAGATGACATAAAAACTTCTAATTCGGTGTATGGATAATTCGTTCGAAAGGAAGAAAGTGGGAATTTTCAGATTTTCAATATTTGGTACTTTGTGTACCGCACACCAGCACGTTCGATTGGACCCCAAAATAAGAAACTTCCACTTTAAAATTTGATAAAAGTTTGAAATTTGATACGGGCTAATCATTTGATAAAGAATCCCAGAAGATTAGAGTTTTCTCAAAAAGGTTCATTTGAGGGGGGTGCTCCACAGAAAAACATTCTAAAGGTGAAATGATAAAAACACATGCTTCGGGATGAGTTAAAGACTTTTAATTTAGTGTAGTGGTAGATAGTTCGCAAGAAAGTCTGAAATTTCAGTTTTCCAATATTTTTCCCTTTACGGGGTTCCACCCACCAAATTGCTGATTATCCAAGTAAATGGGAAACATCTCCTTTAAAATGTGATAGAGGCTTGATATTTGGTATATGGGACTATCATATTATAAATAACCCAGGAAGAGTTTTTCAAAAATGTTCATTTACAGGGGTCGACACTCCACACAAAAGCATTTGAAAGGTGAAATGATAGAAGAATCATACTTTGTGAGGGGGTAGGGACTTCAAATTTGGTGTATGGGTAGTTAGTTAGAAAAGAAGAATGTTTGAAATTTCAATTTTCCTATAATTTATATTTTAGGGTGTACCGCACATCAAAATATTCGATTTGCAAATGAGAAACTAATGAGAAACACTTGCTTTAAAATTTGATAGCGTTCGCAATTTTTTTTTTAATATTTGCTACTTTACAGTTTGCTACACATCAAAATGTTTGATTTGTCGAATAAATGATAAACACCCTATTTTAATTGATATGGAGACTAGTAAAGGGAATGTCTAGTAAAGGGAGGTGCTCCGTACCAAAAATTTCTAAAGGTGAAGTGATAGAAAAATATACTTCAGGATCAGATATATATTACAAATTTGGTGGGGAGTAGATAGGTCTAAAGTAAGAAAGTGAACAATTTTTAGTTTTCCAATATTTACTTCATTGGGGGTGCTGCAAACTAAAATATTCTCTTTGCAGAATGAGAAATACCTTATTTTAAATGAGATATAGACTTGAAATTTGACACGCGAGTTAATCGCAAGATTAAAGAAAAGTCCAGTTTTTCATATGTATTCTGTAGATGAGATGTAGAAGGATGCTTCACACCAAAACGTTCGAAAAGTGAACTTGAAATTCGATGCACGGGTCAATCAGCAGCTAAAACCTCTGAAGAAAAACGTATTCTTCAAAAATGTTCATTTAATGGGTGCTCCAATAGAAAACGTTCAAAATGTTATATTATAGTAAAACGGAATTTGCAACAAAATATAGATTTTAAAATTGGTACATGATCGTTCGTTAAGAATAAAGTAATTTCAGCTTTCTAATATTTGATAATTTAGGAATGCTGCAAACATCAATATTTAATCCGCTGAATAAATGAGAAATGCGCAGTCTGAAATGAAACAGTATTTGAAACACGGTACATGTGTGAAGGGGACGGTAAAGACCACTGTCCTGTGGGAAGGACTTGGAAAGGTCCACTGTAAAAATAGAATTATTCAATAATTCACGGGGTTTCTTTTTGTAAGACCGTTGATTTTCAACGGGTATTCGGCTAATGCTTTCCTAAATTTAAAAGCGTATGATAGAAACAATAAAGAAAAACTGAACGTAGTGTCATGCTTGTGGGTTTAGTTTCATCTGTAGTTGCGATGCAAATTGATAAGAAAATAAATAATAAACCACAGTATAACGTATACTGAATTAAAGAAGAAAAGCTGTGTAATTACAATATAATTTATCAAAATGCTGTGCACTAAATATAAATCTTAATCTCATGTAACTGCATTGATAATATTGTCACAAATTGAATCGTTTATAAATGTAAGTATTAGTTTAGAAAATTTAATACAATGCTTATCCATTTGCACACTAGTTATCTGTATTACTGTTTAGTAACTGGTAAGCATTGTTTGAAAAGTTAGTGTATATCCTCGGTCATAAAATTTACACGAAATTTGATAATTTTTCCCGCGACCGCCCATATTGCTTAATTTCCGAGAAAAAATTATTACCCTAATCATCACGTGTTGGATTAACACTTTCGGATCTACAGATTTAACTTGACTAAAGACCAGTGCACATGAGTTACGTAAGTCACTTTATAAATTCTCAAGCAGCATTAGCATCAGGAGCTGAATACTTTTTATGCTCTTGAAGTATACATAACTGTACCTGAAGTAAGCCGATACAAATTTGATTGCTGTTGAAGATTATGGAGTAGCTGTGGCATCGAAATCAGGGCTAGTAATTTAGACATTTAATGACAAGATCTAGCCATTTTTAAAGGTATTTAGCCATATATATCCACGTCTAGCCGTACAGCCATAACTAAATCGATTGACAGTTGTGAATTAGATTAGCTATTTTCTAGTCTTTAACTTGAATGGAAACATATAGTTTTGACACTAAAACATATAGTTTTGATTCGTCAAACTAACAAAAAATTATAATTTATTAATAAACTCCTATCACAGTTTATTAAATAAACTTTTTTTTATATTTAGGTAAATCTTTTATAAAATTGCATAGAAAATATGCGATAAAATTAACATAAGTGCTATATGACAATAATATTTTCAAGTTTAATAGGTGAAAATGAATCAAATAATTCAAAGGTCTATGGACGCCGCTTTTAAATAGAATCTTCATGTCAATTTGTATATTTTTCTCCTCCATGAAACATCTGAACTGTAGAAAAAAGGGGCGCTGTTGAAATTTGCTAGTTCTGTTTACAACTTCCATGCACGTCTTAAAGACAACCCTGTTAAAATGAACAAACATAAGAAAAAGTGCAGCAATATAACCAACTTCAAGTAATGTAAAACCCAGTATTTAGCGGACGGAAATTGCAATCACGACAGGAATTCGAGTCCAGGATGTGCCCAATCTGTCTCTGTGCTCACGCGGTGTACAGACACGTTAAATATGTGAGTCCGTAAGTCCATCCGAGAGGTTGGTGGTTGGAAAATGAGGATGCTGTCCAGTGGTTACGGTCTAAATTGGGTGGCATTTTTTGGCCGCCCAAGCATATACTTTAAATCTTTAGGTAGGGTAGGAATTTTGTGTTGAAGAAGAAGGTGACTTACCTAACAAATTTTGTGAAATTTCATAGTAAAATTTTTGATGATAGAGTAGATACATACATCGCACAGACACACACCCAAACATGTATCATGTTAAAGAGTGT
This sequence comes from Amaurobius ferox, assembly GCA_951213105.1. NCBI lineage: Eukaryota > Metazoa > Arthropoda > Arachnida > Araneae > Amaurobiidae > Amaurobius > Amaurobius ferox. The sequence goes on along the minus strand of OX578148.1, from coordinate 56,020,929 downwards.
TGAATTGTCCAAACTGCCCCACCCACACGATGGCTTGAGCAGCTATTTGAATGGCCTGGAAGGAAAACCAACTCGGTCTCCATGGTCAGAAACACCAGACAAGTCTGCATTTATTAAGGCTTTCAAAATTTACACTTGAAGAAATATATTGCTAAAGAGTGTGCATTTGTATTCTAGAGGCCCGAAACGTGCAGAATCGTAGATAACTCGATTTTCAATTTTCAACGCCATTCCAATACTTTTCTATATATTACCATTGGAGAAAGTAAAAAGAGAATACTTTGCGCATTACCCACAGTACAGATGAATAGCACAAATGCATTTAACTCGTTAGTTTTGGAACATTGACCAAACACATTCATTTTGAACTTGATGTAGACTAAAACGTTTATTCTTCTGTTTGAATATCCACGTATGACTTGTACAACTACCATTTTAGATGTAGTCTAAACATACATCCTTTCCATTAAATATCCACAGCACCATGTGATAATACTAAGTACCTAAATTTTGTTACTATCTTCGTTAGAGGAAGTATTTTATTTCACCCAGTAGGTGCGACCCAGCAAAAAAAAAAAAAAAAAAAAAAAAAAAAAAAAAAAAAAAAAAAAAAGGGGGGGGGGGGCAAGCATTACAAGAAAAACATTGGTCTATATGGAAGACGATATTGAATCTGACTAACTTTTCAATTAATATATGCAAAAAGTAAGAAACAGAATACATGTTCACATTTACCACAGCACACATAGCATGTGTTTTGAACTTGGGTGTAGTATAAAGATTTATTATTCCGTTTATTTATTATGTTAGGTGTGTCAGTTAGACGTGCGTACGAGGGAGTAAGATAAGCTATAGACAATTTTGCCCTCGTCGTCCCATTTTAACATCTTAGAATTTTTTTGAGGTTCTGAAGATGATTCCATATCTTTTTTGCTTCATATAGAGAATATTATAGCCAATTTGTTTAAATTTCCTAATTTGCTTACTTTTCACATTAAATAATAACTAAATATTAATCACTTGACTATATCATTTATTAATACATGCCATGTCACCAATACACTTCACAAATAACAATATACCGATTAAATAATCATATTGCAATTTAAACTTTTACAAAACTGTCGTTCGTTTATACATTTATTGCAAAGTTTTACGTCGTTTCACATAATTTTTATCAATTTGGCAGCATTTAAAGAAAAGTGCCAAATGTGTCGTTAGAATTGCTAGATTTATCGCCAACTGGAATAGGCATACTCTATACTATACAATTCTTTAAAAGAATGTAATGATGTTACTATCTCTCGACACCCTAGCAAAGCGTAACTGTCCGCCTAATAGTGAAACTCTCTATATTTTTAATATTAAATTAATAATTTCCTCAACGTGACTGGAATTATCAAATAAATTAAATTTAACTAATGGTGTAGATATTTCGATTTATTGACTTTACAACATATTAAGATTTTGCGTTGTTTTGTTAATTTTGCAACATTTTCAATAGTCATCAACGCCATTTTTCATAAAGTGGGTTAAACGAACAGACAGTTAGACACTATTAAAGTATATGTAATAGTGTTTATTAATGAGTTTGAATTTAAACCCATTCACAAAATTTAAAATCATAATCCTAATTAATTATGCTTTGATTTTAAACTACCTTAAGTGTCACACCATCTTCACGGTGACACTTAAGGTAACACCGTGAGGATGGGGTAACTTTACTAGGATTGAATAATGTTTAAAGTCTTGTGGTGTTATTACACGGAGCAATTTCTTCCAGCAATTTTTCAGCAAAACCATACATTTCAATAGGAAGAAGTCTTGCCGCCGAATTGCTGCAATTCATTTGTACTCGAGAATAATAATTGCTCAATTTCTGAGCTGCGAACCAATCAGAGGACAATAAAATTGGACGTCACTCCGCTCCGCCTTTCCTCTCCTCATTTGCATTCAAGATGGCGATGACGACTGTAATGCCAAATTACAGACACCTGCGGGATATAAAAGATCAAAATTATACGATAAAACACACTAAAGAATGCTTCCTGAAATGTACGGCATTTGAGAGGAAGGGCCTATTATAAAGGCGGGGCCTAAAGTATCATTGCCAGGCGGAATTGCTGAAGTCTGGAGATGGAATAATAATAATAAAACATTAAAAAAATTACAGACATCTGTGAAATATAAAAGATCCAAATTATACGAAAAAAAACATTAAATAAAACTTCTTGCAATGAAATCGACGACATTAGAAAGGAGGGGCGAGTTAAAAAGGAGGGGGCCTAAAGTACCATTGTCGGGAGAATTGCTGAAGTCTGAAGATGAAAAAATAATAATAGAACTATTAACAAATTACAGACACTTTGGGATGTAAAAGATTCATATTATACGAAAAACACACCAAAAAATGTTTCCTGGAATGAAATCTGCAGTATTAGAGAGAATGGGTCTGTTAAAGAGGAGGGGCCTAAAGTATGATTGACGGGCGGAATTCGTGGTGCGCATAAAGTATAATCATTCTCAGTAGTTCTGTCTTGAATCATTGGGGTACTTATCACATCGCTTACAAAAGCAATCTTAGTCATGCCGGCCAAATCAAAAGAGCTCTTATATTTAGTGTTAAGTAGCATATGAGCCATATTTCTAAACAAAATGCTTCTAAGTCTACAATTGCTGAGCATTCTTGAAACTATTATCATGTTTTAAAAATTTCGGAAGCTAGTTCTTCTAATTCCATTTCTGAATTGGACTTTCCTTTAAATTCCTTCGATTGTTTCTCAGTCCAATTCCTTTATTAGTGATAATTGCCTTTTCTTATCCTCTAGTTGGAAATTTCTGGTTTATGTTTCCATTTCGTATTTTCCATTTTCTGTATTTTTTATTTTTTTTCTGGTTTCGCCCTTCTTAATTGTTTCGGCTATTAATGTAAACTGTACAAGTGATTTGAATCCTATCTTGGAGGCACTTTCTGTTTAGATATATTACCGTTCACTTATTATGTCCCACCTCTTGTACTGTCCTCCCTGAGTTTGTTTATCTAGTTTTTCTTTTCTGGCCGTTGACTACACCTTTTCCCCGTTTTAGTCACCTTTGTTGTTTGTGCATCAGTCACCCTCATTCACCAGTCTTTTCTCATTAGTGAAGATTCCGTTTCTTGTATGTCCTGATGAAGAAGGCTATTTTTTGCGTCGAAACTGGCCGATACTATTATTTTATGCTGCATGCTGCTTTTAGCAAAGATATTTTAATGCATGAATTTAGCAGCAGTTTCAGCCGTACATAAACAATAATCTTCCTCTTGTATTTACAGATTTACATATGGGAGCAATCCCCCAAATAAAACCGCAAAATCTCATATAACGACAAGGACATTATAAAAATTATATGTAGACTGATAGGCATGTAGAATTTGTTTATAACATCGAAACGTTTAATGCCATTGGAATTTTTTTAATTTGTGCTCAATTTAATATGAAAACATCCGCTTATGCAATTGTTGCATACTAATTTAGAGAAGAAAGTATTTTGCATAGAGTTATATCTCTGAATTTGTGCTACTATCGACGACGGCAGAACAATGAAGGGTGGTTCGTTCTTTTGTAGCTGCAGATGTTTTGAACATACATCAACTTACGTCAGTTGTTTTATGTATATCTATGTGCTTATGTGTATATTTATGTGCTTATGTGTATATATATGTGCTTATGTATATTGCGTATTTATGTGCTTTATGTGTCTTTAGATATGTACGCATGTGTGACAAATGTCGAGCTAAAAACAGATTTAATGATTTGAATCAAATTCAGTACGATTATTACGATACCATTATTACTTATTCCGAGATTATACTTTTGAGGACAAATATTACATATTTTTAACCCAGGCATTGTAATCTCATCAACTTCGAGCCCGGTTTACAGAATTCGTGTTCAATCTATATAAAGTATTATTGTTGTATACAGTTTGATCCCGATACCCCTTTATGTTCAATCTATACAGTTCAGATTCAAGTTCGATATGTATATCCGAGCTCTATCTTGATCTCAATTTATGCAGTTCGTGCTTATCATATATCTCAGATTTGAGCTTGATCTATGGAATATAAATTTGGTCTCAATCTATGCCACTCCAAAATGTGGAAGCCTTAATAATAATCAATACTCTAATACAATAATGCGTTTAATCGATTTCAGTCCATGGAATTAGTGTTTGATTTCGAGTTATATAGTCCGAATTTGGTCTTCAGTGGTGTGTAGTTTAAAATTGTAGTTCAAATTGGAATTCGAGGATGATCTCTATCAATGACCATTGTGTGTGAATGAGATCTATGGTCGATCTATGACTTTCGAGTTTGGTGATTTAATCATGGGTATTGAGCTTAAGCAAAATCTATGCTCCATCGTCGAATTTCAAGATTGATTTCAAAGCCTGCTAGATCTGTAGAATTCGACCTCGGTCTGTGTTCAGTCTATGAAGTTTGATCTCGAATTTCGATTTATTCTCAGTATATGGAGTATAAACTTGGCCATTGTAGCCTCGCGCAACCTGAATTCAAGCTATGAAATTTGATACTAATTGCGTCGTAGGAGTGGATTGTTCAGCATTTATGAATGTTTCTGAAACTGCGGCGCATTGCGTGTGTCTTGATGCAGGTATAAGGTACTGAAAAGTGCTAAAACGCACGCTTTAAAGAGTTGTTCTCGCTGTGGTAGAGCAATTCTTCATGGAGTACAATCCATCGTTCTTGATACTTATTCTATGCCTATATGAATTCAATATCAGTAACCGCATAATTAATATATAATTATAAAATATTTATTATAAAAAAGCCGCAACAAATATTTATAAAATTAGAAGTCTAAAAATCAATTTTATAAGAATTCTAATAGAAAAGATCATATATGTTTTTAGAATTCGAGTACTAAATTAAACAAATTGGAATACATGAAAACAATGAAATCAATGTAACTCATTTAAATCGCAAAAGCGTATTCAATATACAGTAGCATGTTTAAAACATAATGCATGCAATTGCACCTGCTTTGATTAGCTATTTAAAAGTAGGTGTTTAATTATTATTTGTGGAAAGGTTAGGGAGGACGCATAATTTAACAAGAAAGATCAATCATGCTTAGAGCATTGATTATGAAACACTTTCCAACTTCAATGCAATTCTATTTAAACATGTTTAAATACAATACATTCCTCGGTAATATTTTAAAACTTATCACAATACTACATTAATTTATTATATTTGAAAACTCAAACCTTCATCGAAAAAAATGAACTTCATTCAAATGACGGCATTGAAATATAAATTGCCTGGTTTAAACATCTCTAAAATGTGATACATTCCTCAATAATCATTTTAGAATTATCATAATACTATGATAATTTATTATATTTGACAACTTCATCGAAAACAACTGAAATTCATTCAAATGATGTCATAGAAAAAATAACACGCCTGGCTCTCTCTATCAAAGCAGCATTTCATTCATGAATAATTTCCCATTTATCTCATTTATCACAATACTATAATAATTTATTTTATTTAAAAATTAAGACTATGGAGCTACAAGTAATTAAACTCTATGCTTAAAACTTCATCGAAAAAAAACGTCCTTCTCTTTGTAAAATCAATGAATATTTCATTCATATCAGCTATGCAGACTCCATGAACTAAATGATTTTGTGTTAAAGAAATACAGCACTTCTAATACAACTCATTCTACATATTTTGCTGTTTACATTTTACATAGATGAAAAATAGGCTTCGTTGTAGACATAATCAAATTTGGATGAGCATTTAAACTCCAATATAGTGTAATTGCGTTGTTTCAGTATGTAGATGCACAGAATTTAAGCAAAAATTAAGTGGTTTTAGGACGGATACAACACTCAATACGAATTAAAAAGAACTCTAAAAATCACGATTTGGAGACAAGATGGATGCCATATATCATTTTGAAGTGGGTCACGTGGTCATTTCATATCATTGTCACGTGATCGCTTCATATACGAGGTGTTATTATTATTTTAATTTTTATTTAAAAACTACTGAATATATTTCGTTGAATTTTTTTTTTATATATTTTATGAAACAATTTGAATATTGCCTAAAATTTTTGAAGCTATTTGTGAATCTTAAATCCGTTTTAAAAATGTTTGAAAAATTAGGTCCCGTAGGGTTCAATGTATTTCATTTTTTCAATCCGGGTTCAATAAAAAACTAATAGGATGATATTGTTTATTTATATTCCCATAGGTCCCACAGACCGTCTGAAAAACATACTATAATTTCATTTTGATAAAGTTATTTTTACGGCAGTTATCGTGCTAACGAACAGACAGACAGACAGACAGAATAAACAAAGTCATAAACACTTTTCAACTTTGTTGTAAAGTGTTAAAAATGGGCGTTTTGACCTTTTGCAATTCATTTTAATAATTATAATTGTGATTTCACAAATCCACGTTTTTGATTTGGAATGATTGTGCCGTGCAAAAAAATGGAGCGCAAAAGTGATTTTAGCTCAAAAGAGACGATTTGGTAATTCAGTGGCGTTATCTGTATCTATATTATTTTCATAGTGTGCGCTTATTTTGGGTATGGGGGGTTTCACATAAATTATACTTTTATTTGATTACTTTCTTGACAGGTGCAATGAAACTTGCAATCAAGTCTGGTGGGGCACAAACTGTTCTATGGAATGCAAATGTAAAAACGGAGGCTATTGCAACCCTGTAGATGGAAACTGCTTGTGTACAGCAGGTAATATAGCCACATTTATGCAATCATTTTTAATCCTAAAGTCATGTGTTTTATGTACAGTCAAAATGTACATCACAGGTATGGTTAAGGTGCGCGGCAGAGCATTAGCCGAGTTTCGACATATTATTAAGACGTATCCTCATAAATTATAGGTGTGCATTTGTGTTTCAAGAATGTGTCCAAATTTCTAAATATCTAACAAGCTTATTCACATGCACTACCTAAACAGGAACATTACACAGTTAAACAGCACTTCAATAACTGCTTCACTAATTTCACAAAACAACCAATACAATTCTCAGAACAATGTCGAATCTCATTTCACAAAACAGCAGCTACTATTCTCAGAACATTGACGAATGCCACAGTTCAATGTAGCTCGTTCTTCATCAATTGCTCTCCTGCTTTCTTTTGATGTGATCACTTCTTTTATAGACTTCTATAAATTTCGTAAACTTATAGAAACTTCCAGAAATTTCCCATATCTAGTAGATCATTCGTTACTTCATAGTGTTTCTCGAATCTTTGAAAATACGCCAAATTCACGATAACTCATCAAATGTGGCAACCCTCCCTCCGAACTGCAGATTATGGAAACCCTAGATTTACGTCATGAGAAAGGTTGCCAGCATGGGTTTTTCTTCTAAGTGGTTTTCAAAAGAGACTCCAATGAGGGTATTTTTCACGTTCATGTACAACGCTTAAGATTTTGCTGGTCACCTTTTATATAAGTCATCAAGCGGCTGTTTTCACTCCCATGTATCTCAAAAATTTAAAAGAGTGGAATGTAAATTTTTAAATTTCCTGGCAGGCAGCCGCTATGTAATAAGAAGTTATCAATTAGGTTTCTTTTACGAGCGAATTTTCTGTATCAGTTGAACAAATACAGTAGTGCATTTTGTTTTACTGTGAAATTTTCACTTTTCGTCTACTCTCAGAAGCCCACTGATAAAGTCAAAAGCTTAATATTTGAATGTTGAGTACTCCAGTACTACTCTTAAGAAAAAAATATAAGTTTGTTATAAGGATAATACAGAAGGAAAACGTTTTTAATTATGGAAAAACACATAGGTTTCTAACTTATCAAATTTTAAATAACTGTAATGTTTATTCAAAATCTCGGACATGCCCTGCTTATCAGTTTTTTGCACAAAAAGGATGACTCTTTGAAATCAAATTTTTATGAGAAACCTACTTATGATAAACGTCTTATGATAAACGTTTTTAAATTTGGCTTGCCCTATTGCAATAGTTAAAGAAAAATTATAAACTTCAAAATTATTAAGTTCAAAATTTTTAAATTTTAAGGAATCGTAATAACCATTCGAAATGCTATAGATGTGGAATTTTCAGTTTTTCTCACAAAATAATTGATTAAATCAAATCTTATAATAAACTATAATCAAATTTTTGCTGAAAATATGTTTAAACAAGAAAGAGCAATTATGCATAAAGCATTGATTATGCAACACTTTCCAACTTCAATGCAGTTTCATTTAAACATCGCTAAAATGCGTTACATTCCTCAGTAATATTTTTAAAATTATCACAATAATACATTAATTTATTATAAAAACTTAAAACTTCATAGAAAAAAATGAACTGCATTCAAATGACGGCATTGACATATAAATTGCCTGGTTTAAACATCTCTAAAATGCGATACATAACTCGGTAGTGTTTTTAAAGTTATCATAATACTACAATAACTTATTATTTTTGAAAACTTCATCGAAAACAACTGAAATTACTCAAATGACGCCATCGAAATATAACACGCCTGTCTCTCTCTATAAAAGAAGCATTTCATTCATAAATATTTTCCTATTCATATCATTCATCACGATACTATAATAATTTATTATATTTAAAAACTTAAGCCCATGGAGGTGTAAGTAATTAAACTCTATGATAAAAACTTCATTCATATCAGTTATGCATATCAGTTAGCATGTCAGTTAGCATGATACATGTTTTGGTGGGTGTCTGTGCGACGTATGTATCTACTCTAGCATCAAAAATTTTATTATGAATATTTCATTCATATTAGTTATGCAGACTCCATGAGCAAAATAATTTTGCGTTAAAGAAATGCAGGAATTCTTATACAACTCATTCTACATATTTTGCTGTTTACATTTATTTCCATAAGTGAAAAATAGGCTTCGTTGTAGAAATAATATATTTAGATAATCATTTAAACTCAAATATATTATAATTGCGTTGTTTCAGTATGTAGATGCACAGAATTTAAGCACAAATAAAGTGGTTTTAGGACGGATACTACACTCAATATGAATTAAAAAGAACATTAAAAATCATGATTTTGACGCAAGATGGATGCCATATTTTTTTTTAAATGGGTCAGGTGATCACTTCATATAATGGTCACGTGATCGCTTCATATAAGAGGTGTAATTATTATTTTAATTTTTATTAAAAAACTATTGAATTTTTATTTAAAAAACTACTGAATACTTTACTGAATTTTTTTTATATATTCTATGGGATAATTTGAATATTTCCTAAAATTTTCGAATCAATTTGTGTATTTTAAATCCGCTAAAAAAAGGTTTGAAGAATTAGGTCCCATAGGGTTCAATGTATTTCATATTTTCAGCCGGGGTTCAGTCCAAAACTAATTGGGTTATATTATTCATTTATATTCCCACAGGTCCTACAGACCGTCTGAATAACATACTAAAATTTCATTTTGATTAAGTCATATTTACGGCAGTTACCGTGCTAACGGACAGACAGACAGACAGACAGAATGAACAAAGTCATAAACACTTTTCAACTTTTGTTGCAAAGTGTTAAAAACACAGTTTCAATTTAGTATGTTGGATGTGCAATGACTATCTTTGACAGAAAAATTACAAAATTCAAACATTTTACATTTTAAAGTATCCTAGTACTTGGTACAAATTATACGCTTAGACAATCATGTTCTGGATTTAAGAAAGTACATTTCATTTTTAACACTTTACAACATAGTTGAAGAGTGTTTATGACTTTGTTCATTCTGTCTGTCTGTTTGTCTGTCTGTCTGTCCGTTAGCACGATAACTGCCGTAAAAATGACTTTATCAAAATGAAATTTAATATGTTTGACACACGGTCTGTAGAACCTATGGGGATATAAATAAATAATATCACCCAATTAGTTTTTTATTGAACCCGGGTTGAAAAAATGAAATACATTGAACCCTTATGGGACCTAATTTTTCAAACATTTTTTAAGCATATTTAAAATTCACAAATTGCTTCGAAATTTTTCGGAAATATTCACAAAATCCCATAAAATGTATAAAAAAAATTTTAGTAAAATATATTAAGCAGTTTTTAAATTAAAAATTATTTAATATAGGGAGAAAAACAAATTCAATTAAATTCTGACTTTTGGGATATCCTCCAGAAAGAAAAAAGCGATATATTATATAATAAATATCTTTCCAAGAATTTAATCAGTTTGTATATGAAAGAGGCTGCACATTTTAAAATAAATTTGGTAGATAACAATTTTTCAATTTTTTTTTATAATTTTATATAACTCTTCATGATATACTTATTTGATGGCATTTTTAATGCACTTTCGTACGTCCTAGAGAGTTAATATTTGGTACACAGCTTAAATTTGTTGAATATTTTATTCTACAAAAATTTGGTGGATCTTTAAATATAGATCATACATTTTTTTCGAAACAGCCTGCAAATAATCCCCGTTCACTTTTATAAATCATTGTTGTAATATTGTTAAAAATTCTGATGTGGGCAGCACATGTCTTTCCCTGCAGACTCATATTCACGTTGTCTTTATTTCTTCAATAATAATTTGAGTTTTTCTGCACAAAATAACAGCCATAAGTATTTTTAATGACATTGAATTTGCACGTTAACTTAAATTTGGTTCTCATTTGATAGCTGGACTTATTGTCAAAGGTGGCGTACCGAAAACGCGAAGAAACTAGAATATCTCAAGAACGGCTAGTCCTTGAGTAATGGGGTTAGTCTTATTCTTTTTGTTGTAAAAAATCACGTATAAAATAAAAATTTTATTGATATAATTGAGCACACGTAGTCTTTTATTTTTATATTTAACGATTTTTGCGGGCCATTTCGCAAAAATAGCCCGTTCCTTTTTCCCGAATCGTACTACAATAACCTACAACTGATATATATTCCAAATTTTGTTAAATTTGGTATATAAATCACTTATAGGTTATTGAAATATTATACACCAAATTTTGTTAAATTTGTTCCATTAGTTTTTAGCTAGAGTGGATAAAGGCAATTTCTGTCTACCATTTCGCAAAGGAGGCAGATTCTTTTATTACGAATCGTACTATAATCTAATGAACATCAGGATTTCCCACAAAAAACATACCTACCAAATTTTATGAAATTCGGTTCATTAGTTTTTCAGTTAGAGTGGATGTAATATCCTCACAGACACACAGAAACATACACAGATGCACACACACACAGACGTCTTTCTGAAAATAGATTTTTCGTGTTCTAGAAGTCCCAAAACTTGTAGTTCCTACGAAAATTTGAGTTCGGATCTTCGGCACGATTCGAATACTTTGAATACACACACACACACACACACACACACACTTATATATTATCTGTATATCTGTGTATTATCTCTGTTTCTAAATTCCGTGCCTATTCAATTACAATAGTTGTGATTTTAAATGATCCCTAAACTTTTATTATTTCTTCAACGAAGCCTAATTTTAACTTATGCAGAATGCAAATATCTCAAGCGATTGCAAGGGGAGTTACATAAGAATTGCTGAATTTTTTTCACCCAAAATTATTTAGCTCTGGAGTCTGGAATACAAGTTATATGAATGAAATATTCATTTATTTTGTATAGAGAATCTGATGATTTATATTTCGATACAGTTTTAAATTTTTAAGTATAATAAATTACTATAGTACTGTGATAGTGTAAAAGATATCACCACTGAATGTATCACATTTTAGAAATTTTAAAATGAAATTGCATTTCAGTTGGAAAGTGTTTCATGATCAATGCTTATGCATGATTGATCTTTCTTGTTGTTTCCGGTTTTCAAAGTTGAAAAATGTTTATGACTTTGTTCATTCTGTCTGTCTGTCTCTCCGTTAGCACGATAACTGCCGTAAAAATGACTTTATCAGAATGAAATTTAAGTATGTTGTTCAGTCGGTCTGTAGAACCTATGGGAATATAAATGAATAATATCATCCAATTAGTTTTGGATTGAACCCGGGTTGAAAAAATGAAATACATTGAACCCTATGGGACCTAATTTTTCAAACATTTTTAAGCGAATTTAAAATTCATAAATTGCTTAAAAAGTTTTAGGAAATATTCAAAACGTTCCATAAAATATATAAAAAGAATTTCAGCAAAATATATTCAGTAGTTTTTTAAATTAAAATTAAAATAATAATTACACCCTTTATACGAAGAGATCACGTGACCATTACATGGAGATATCACGTGATCATTATATGAAGAGATCTTGTGACCCACTTCAAAATAAAATATGGCATCCATTTTGTATTAAAATCGTAATTTTTAAAGTTCTTTTTAATTCATATTTAGCGTTGTATCCGTTCTAAAACCTCTTTATTTTTGCTTAAATTATGTGCATCTACATACTGAAACAACGCAATTATAATATACCTGAGTTTAAATGATCATCAAACTTTGAATATTTCTACAACAATGTCTAATTTTCACTTCTCTAGAATGTAAACACTAATAGATGTAGAATTAGTTGTATAAGAATTGCTGCATTTCTTTAACGTAAAATTATTTAGCTCATAGTGTCTGCAATATAGCTGATATGAATGAAACATTCATTGATTTTACAGAGAACCAGACGATTTTTTCAATAGTTTTAAGCATAGAGTTAAATTACTTGTTCCTCCATGGTTTTAAGTTTTAAATGAAATAAATTATTATAGTATTGTGATGAAAGAAAGAATGGAAAATAGTTTATGAATGGAATGCTGCTTTTATATAGAGGCGATTTATATTTCGATGACGTCATTTGAATAAATTTCATTTGTTTTCAATTAAGTTTTCAAATATAATAAATTATTGTAGTATTATGATATAAAATTGCATTGAAGTTGGAAAATTTTTCATAATCAATGCTTTATGCATGATTGATCTTTCTTGTTATGTAATTATAATATTATAAAACTATTAAATAATAATATTTATCCGAATTGTAACGATGAAGACCATGGAAGGTAGTGTAGAGATATTTTTTTACATTCTCACATGTTCTGAGTGGTCATTAGGGCTGGCCAAAATGAAACTTCAGATAAACTCTTAGCGGTAGTGCAAGAAGAATGTGCGTCAACACTAGAAGATGAGTGAATATAATATTTTTTTTTCTATTAATAACTCCTATTTTGGCAAAAGATTTCGTAAACTGAACTTGAAAATAAAATGCAATAGTAAAATTATATGATGTTTTAAAAATATTTTAACCCAATGAAATATATTGTGGGAATTTTATTAATATCCTAATTGATAATATGGGAAAATTTCATTGTAATTTATAATTTTAATTATTCTTTCTATTTTTCCAATATTCTGAATTACGTCCCAAAAACGGAGGAATACCCAAAACACGTAATTCGAGCTTGATACTGTCGTGATGCTTGTTTATTCAAAGTTATGAGGTTAAACTTACATGCTATTTTTAACAAGAATTTTCGATTGTTATATTAAATTTTATGGAACAAGTATTCATTTTGCATAGTCAGTTCTTATCTATTTCATACGTTGAATCAATTCAGAACTCAGCAGTTAGACAAGTTATTGCCCTAACACCTGATTGTAAAATAGTGTTCAACTGTTTTGATTGTGATCAGTTCACAAATTTTGAAGACGCACATTTCTTATGATGTGATTTAAATGTGACTTAAAATTTAAATGCGCAAATTAGAATTCGGCGAGCGTGAGTAACAGTGAACAAAGGTCAGAATCCTCTAAGAATAGAAAAAAATATTATAAAAAATTTGTAATATGAATGTATGAGAAAGTCGTATAGAGACTCACATTCCAAATATTTTATTTTAATGGCTTATGCTTCATTCTAAAAACTAAGTCAACAGATAAAGCAGCACTGATCCTCGATTAGGTATAAATTTCTAACTGAGATAGCTGTTTCATATATTTTATTTTAATGATTACTTTGTGGTTCTTTAAAAAAAACTAAAGTCAACTAAAAAGGCAGCACTGATGTCTAATGTATATAAATAAAAACAAGAAAGATCAATCATGCTTAAAGCATTGATTATGAAACACTTTCCAACTTCAATGCAATTTTATTTAAAAAAGTCTAAAATGCAAAACATGCCTCGGTAATATTTTAAAACTTATCACAATACTACATTAATTTATTATATTTGAAAACTTAACATTCATTGAAGAAAATGCACTTTATTCAAACGACGGCATTGAAATATAAATTGCCTAGTTTAAATATCTCTAAAATGCGTTACATTCCACGGTAATATTTTTAAAACTATCATAATACTACGATAATTTATTATATTTGAAAACTTCATCGAAAACAACTGAAATTCATTCAAATGCCATCATAGAAAAAATAACACGCCTGGATCTCTCTATAAAAACAGCATTTAATTCATAACTTTCTCCCATTCCTTTCATTCATCACAAAACTATAATAATTTATGTTATTTAAAAATGAAGACCATGGAGCTACAAGTGATTAAACTCAATGCTTAAAACTTCTTCGAAAAAAATCGACCTTCTCTTTGTAAAATCAATGAATATTTCATTCATATCAGCCATGCAGACTCCATGGGCTAAAATATTTTGTGTTAAAGAAATACAGCAATTCTAGTACAACTCATTCTACATATTTTGCTGTTTACATTTTACATAGGTGAAAAATAGGCTTCGTTGTAGAAATATGCAAATTTAGATGAGCATTTAAACTCACATTTATTGTATTTGCGTTGTTTCAGTATGTAGATGCACAGAATTTAAGCAAAAAAAATCTGATGTGGGTAACACATGACTTTCCTTATATAATGTAATGAATTTACTACTTTTCAGTAAAAAAAATATGTTTTTTCTTATAGTAGATACTAATATTCCTTCCAAGATATTGAATTTTCGACAATTAGTCGTCATTTTCATTGATTTAGCGTCAATTTTATCCATTTGGCGAGATTTTCGTTAATTTGGCAACATTTCAAAAAGTCGCCAAGTTGGCGACATTCCGCCAAATGCGTCGCCAAAATTTCGCCAAGCGTTATGGACGAAGAAATAAGTTGTTCTTACAGCAGATAAATGACTATTGGCGTTCAAATACAAAAGTATTACTCAAAGTATTTTTTTTCATGAATGGAACGAACTAGATCCACGAGAGTGATGGCATCCAATTTATCGCATGGTATTACATATGAAAAGTGAACATGTTTCTCAATAGGAAATATTTTTTTTTCATTTTATATGACTTTTTGATAATTTTTTTGAAAAATGTGCAATATCTCGAGAACGGTTCATGTTAGGGTTCTAAAATTTATGTCAATCATTTTCTAATGAAAAATTACATAAGAAATGTCTATTTGCGTAACTTTATTAGTGGTTTCGATTTTTTGACGATTTTTTCAAAATTTTAATCGAAAATTTAGGGGGGTTCTGAACATTCGATTACGTATAAAAACAATAGGCTTCCAGTGTTTACGGATTGTGATTTTTGTACCAAATTTGGTTCGGATCGTTCCATTCGTTCGTCAGTTATGGTCTCCATAGACTCACTGACACACACACACACACACATACACACACACAGACATCACTTCAAAAATGTTTGATTCGTGATCAGGGATGCTTGAAACGTGCTCTCCCGTCGAAAACTCGATTTCGAATTTTCGACCCCGTCACAATACTTTCCTTATGCATTATGTATATAAGGAAAGTAATAAAGTAGTTTTAGGACGGATACAACACTCAATATGAATTAAAAAGAACTTAAAAAATCACGATTTCGAAACAAGATAGATGCCATATATCATTTGTAAGTGGGTCATGTGATCGTTTCATATCATGGTCACGTGATCGTTTCATATAAGAGGTGTAATTATTATTTTAATTTTTATTTAAAAAACTACTGAATATATTTAACTGAATTTTTTTTATATATTTTATGGAGCAATTTGAATATTACCTAAAATTTCGAAACAATTTGCGAATTTTAAATCCGCTTAAAAATGTCTGAAAAATTAGGTCCCATAGGGATCAATGTATTTCATTTTTTCAACCCGGGTTCAATCCAAAACTAATTGGGTGATATTATTCATTTATA
Organism: Amaurobius ferox; assembly: GCA_951213105.1. Classification (NCBI taxonomy): domain Eukaryota; kingdom Metazoa; phylum Arthropoda; class Arachnida; order Araneae; family Amaurobiidae; genus Amaurobius; species Amaurobius ferox. The sequence continues at coordinate 56,004,793 of OX578148.1, read as the reverse complement.
TTCCCATAGGTCCTACAGACCGTCTGAACAACATACTAAAATTTCATTTTGATTAAGTCATTTTTACGGCAGTTATCATGCTAATGGACAGACAGACCGACAAAATGAACCAAGTCATAAACACTTTTCAACTTTGTTGTAAAGTGTTAATAAAAAGCTGACTGTCACTTTGTCCCATCATCATGGGAGAACGACTAAACTGAATTTGATGAAATTTTATGGGTAGCCTGGAAACAGCCCCTCATAAAATTTAGTGCATGATTTGAGTTTCTACGACCAGTAGTTCTCGAAATATTAGTAAAAAAAACGAAACTTCCGTTTGTCTCATCATCACAAGAGAACGGCTGAACCGAATTTAATAAAATTTTGCGGGCAGCCTTTAAATAGTCCCCCAAAATTTGGTCCAAATTTCGGGTTTTTAAGACCAGGGGTTGTAAGATATTAATGAAAAACGATAAATAATTAATGAAATCTCGAACTTTTCCCTAGGAGTTCTACTCTCTAACTACGTGGTTTCTCCCAACGGAAAGGATGAAAATCGTTTGTTTAAAACGTCAACGTGAATTAAAACTTTATTTCTGAGTTTGATGGAGGATTTTTGCACAAATTAGTCACATCTGAAAGCATGAATTGTTTGAAATATGAATTTAAATGGAAAATCTGTCTCCATGGTTTATTTTTCACAAGCATTTACTTAACAATGAAAAGTATAAAGAAATTAAAATGGTTATTTAATGCATTTTATGAGGAATATTCTATCTTATATCATGTTACTCAAAAAGGCCATTAAACTAAATCTGTCTGTTAATTTTAATTATTATTTTTTCTATTTGAATAATAAATAAATGGATATAAAAATATATTTCATAAAAGAACGGTTTGATTTTTCTTTTAATTATATTAATTGCGGACTGCGTACATCACTTTCATTTATTTTGACAAAGAGTTTTTAAGCTTTTATATTGTGTTTAGCTAATAAACTCATATATTGTGTTTACAAATAAATACATTTATCCGATTGTTGAAACAGAAAAATAGAAGTTGCTGAAACAGAACGATAGTTGAAACAGAACGGGTATATTTTCTAATACAATTTTAGTGTTTGCATTTAGTATATACAAACGGTATCAGGATGTTTTATTCTTCAGATCTGCAAATTTAGAGCTACGAATTTGGCGGAATATCGCTAACTTATCGACTTTTCTTAAAATTTGCCAAATTGACGGAAATGTCGCCAAATTGATAAAAACGACGCAAATCAATGAAATTAAATCCGTTTATTTAGAAGAGTGTACTGAAATTATGTGTCGGTAGCATTTGTTGGTCAGTCCATAACCCTACTTAGCAACACATTTAGCGAATTTTTAAATTTTCACCAAATTGATAAAAATGTTTGTAAATCCATAAAAATATCATGACATTGATAAGATTGCGCTTAATAAATGAAATTCATTGTGTTTTATTAGGGTAAAGTATTGTGATGATGTTTCGACTTTTTGCCGATTTGCGATAAATTTGGCGATTTTTTAAATTATCGCTAAATTGACGAAAATGTCGCCAAACCTTCCATGGAGATCGCATTATTCAGACGATATGATTTCCATCAATTTATTTGAAGCAAATGATATCATGTCGTTCAGCAATGGATGTAAATCCAATGTGTTATGCGGCATACGATTTTTATAAAACCTTTTTCGATTTGAATAATAAAGATATGCATATAAAATAAATTTCATTGACATAGCATTTACGGTAAATATCAATTACGGTCTTCAGGTTACACATTATTTTTATTGATATTTTCGGGGATTATTGATTCAGGAATTATTGATATTTTCAAGTTATTATGCCATTGTTTCATTATGACAAAAATTGCTTAAACCCAAATATTGTACGTCGTACGAGAAGTCTTCTACAAATGCAGGGATATATCTTTAATCTACGAGAATATCAGTAGTACAGATATATTGGCATATATATTGATATATATTGACATATCTTGGATTCAATTACAACCTTCTGGTATAAAGATTACGGGGATTATTAATATTTTCAATTTATTACGCTTACCGTTTTATTTTGGCAAATATTTTTGAGATTCATATTGTAATACGGGAAATCTTCTACTAACACACTGGCATATATTCTAATCTGCGACAATATAAGTAGTTCGGCGATATATATAAATATATATATATAATTGCATATAATTCTAATGCTTTCTGGCATATATTGGAGTCAATCCGTGTTTATTGATATTTTCAATTTATACATGTAATGTACTAATGCAGGTTATATCTGCTAATATTCGCGTATATAATTAGTACGAGTCCCATACAATTTTAATGCTTTCAATTTGAGTATATTGATTCAATCCTTTTTTTTTTTTTTTTTTTGTAAATTTGCTTACAAAATTAGCCGGAATGTTTTTTTTTTCAGATCTGCCTGTGAAGATAAATTTGTATAGCAAGAACAGAGATTTTAAAATTTCTTTTTAGGAGCATTGTATTAAATATTTTAGCAGAATATTTTGAATAAAAATGTCATTTAGTATACTATAAGAATTTACACATGATTGTGAATTTTAAGTTTCTTCATATTATACACTCCGTACGAAGAACGGGTATGCTGCTAGTTAGGTATAAATTAACTGGCATAGCTATTTCACATATTATAATGTACAAGGAAAGTATTGTGACGAGGTCGAAAATTCGAATTCGAGCTTTTGAAGGGAGAGCACGTTTCAAGCACCCCTGATCACGAATCGAACATCTTTGAGGTGATGTCTTTTTGTGTGTGTGTGTGTCAATGAGTCTGTGAAGACGATATCTCATGACCGAATGGGCGATTCGAATGATATTTGGTACAAAAATTACAATCCGTGGGTACTGGAAGCCTATTGTTTTTAAACGCAATCGAATGTTCAGAATCATTCTAATCAGAATCATTTTTGAGTGAAATTTTGAAAAAATCCTCAAAAACTCAAAATCTTTAATAAAGCTACTCAAATAGACATGTCTGATGTAATTTTTCTTTAGAAAACGATTGACAAAAACTTTAGAACGTTAGCATGAACCGTTCTCGAGATATTGCACATTTTTCAAATAAATTTATCAAAAGATCCCATAAATTAAAGAATAAATATTAACTGTTGAGAAACATGTTCACTTTTCATATGTAATATCATGCGATAAATTTGGTGAAATCATTCTCTCTCATTCCATTCATGAGAAAATAAACTTTGAGAATACCTTTGTATTTAAACGCCAATAGTTAGTCATTTTTCTTCTATAAGAATAACTTATTTCTCCGTCCATAACGCTTATCGATATTGTGGCGACACATCTGGAGGATTGTCGCCAGCTTGGCGACTTTTTTAAAATGTGGTCAAATTAACTGAAATTTCGCCAAATGGTATTAAAAATGATGCTAAATCAATGAAAATGAAGACTAATTGTCGAAAATTCAATATCTTGGAAATATTACGAGTATTTAATATAAGAATAACCTATTTTGTTTTCACTGTAAAAGTATTAAATTCATTGCATTATATATAGTCATGTGCTGCCCACAAATTTTACTTAAATGCTTTGTTTTTCTTTCTAATAACTAAATTTAACCAAAAAGGCAGTACTGATGTCTAATTAGATACAAATTTCTGAGATAGCTGTTTCACATATTTTATTTTAATGATTAGATTGTTGTCCTTTGAAAAAAAACTAAAGTCAACTAAAAAGTCAGCATTGATGTCTGATCTGGTATAAGTTTAAAATGAGATAGCTGTTTCACATATTTTATTTAAATGCTTTGTGTTTCTTTCTGAAAAGCTAAATTTAACCATTATGGCAGCACTTATCCTTGATTAGATATAGATTTCTGAGATTGCTGGCACATATATCAAATAAATCGATATGATTTTTTACTTTTTGTTAACTAAATATTTGGTTTTGCATTAAGATTTGCCGATAATAGAAAACTAAACTCTTATATAATTTAATGTATGTATGACAAAGAATAGAGAAATTTCCGTTTCTCTGCATCCGCTATTCAAAGTATCCTTTAAAAAAAGTTTCACAGTAATCTAATAACGATTTTATAACTTATTAAACGTCTTTCCTATTCCATTGGGAATCTGTGTAAATAAGCACATTTTTGCGAAAGCAAATGGCATTTTTGTTCCAGAAAGTTTAATTATGTACGGAGCGCAATACCAGTCTTTTTATTCCTCATAATGAATACTTATGCCCTCCAGCTACATCATCTTTCAGTGTGGTTTTAAAAACGTTTTTACATCTTATTCTCTTTTGACCAAACATAATAGCGGTTGCAAAATACGAAAAAAAAGGAACCCTATGATATTACTTCAGAGTAAATAAGTCTTGAAACATTAGTTCTCGAGAAATGGTATTTGTAAAAACACAAACATTTTTTTGAGTGGGTTACAATATACGTTTAAATCTGGAATGAAATATAAGTTACTGCGTGTTTGAATAGTATGGTAATCTTAATTTTAATACTTGATAAGGAAGGCTGTTTTACACAAACGTTAAAAAACAAACTAATATATTTGATTATATAAGAATGATAAACAAATATATATATACTAATTTCTAAGTGTCCGTCTGTCTGTTTTCTGTCTGTCTGTCAGTCTGTCACGCTTTTTTAGGCACTTATAGTAGGAAAGATTTGAAATATGGTACATGGATCACTCCAACTAGATAGAGATTTGAAATATGGTACATGGTTCGATCGTTCGATAAACCCTCCTAACAAAATCGGATTTTTCGAAAATGTTCTGTAGAGGGAATGCTCCATACGAAAACGTTCGAAAAGTGACATGATAGAAAAACATGCTTGCGATAACACAGTGACTTCAAATTTGGTGTACGGGTAAATAGGTCACAAAGAAGAAAGTGTGCAATTTCAAATGAACAATATTGGCTAATTTACGGGTGCCGCATGCCAAAAATGATCGATTTGCCGAATAAATGAGCAACGCTCATTTTGACATTGCCTTAAAATTTGAGCTTTTAGGGTAAATAAAATTGGGTTTAATTGGATTAATAAGTGAGAAATGCCCAGCCTGAATGAGACAGATATTTGAAATTTGGTGCACAGGTGAACAGTTTGAAAAAGACCAAATTAATTGAATAATTAAAAAATGCACGTTATACGGGGGTTGTTTTATTGTGAGGCCGTTTAATTTCAATGGGTGTTCGGCCGGCTTCTTTCTAATTCCTTTATTGGGAAAAGAAAATGTCGATAAAATCAACTGCTTTCTTTAAGAAACAAACTTTCCTAAGTTAAAAAAACGTCTAACAAGAAAATTCATTTTGCCGTAAGCACAGTCATTATGCAGATAAGAAACTTTTAGTCAAACACAACATAGAACTCCAGAGAACTACTCTTTATATATATATGTATAGTTTGTTATAATGATTTAAGTAATTCCCTCTTTAAGAATGCTTTGATTATCCATCCTCTTTAAATTGGTATCAATTGTTATACAGTACGTGCACAAACTTAATATAATGTTTTATGTATATATAGAGTACTGTACTATCTAAGATTTTTAAAAATAATTCCTATGCTCATGTAATTTTGTAACGTAATTTCTAAACGTACAAGTTTCCTAATTTATAATTGGTACGTAACAGCGGTATGTAATTTTATACTCTTTTGATTCCACTGGCTGCAAAAATATCTACATGCATCTGATCAGACATGTGTTTGTGTCACTCCAGAATACAAAAAGCAAATTATCGGTGCAGTAAGTAGAGATGTGTATTCAGTGGAAGATATAGTTCCTGCGATGACCATGCCAAAAAATCTGATGTGGGCAACACATGACTTTCCTTGTATAATGCAATGAATTTACCACTATTACAGTTAAAAAAAATGTTATTCTTACAGTAGATACTTATATTTGTTCCAAGAAATTGAATTTTCTTCAATTAGTCGTCATTTTTATTGATTTTGCGCCATTTGGCGAGATTTTCGTTAATTTGTCAACATTTAAAAATATTGCAAAGTTGGAGATATTCCGCTAAATTCGTCGCCAAAATCTCGCCAAATGAAAAGTGTACATGTTTCTTAACAGTTAATATTTCTTTTTTAATTTATGGGATTTCTTGATAAATTTATTTAAAAAATGTACAATATCCCGAGAGCGGTTCATGCTAGCGTTCTGCAGTTTATGTCAATCGTCTTCTAAGGAAAAATTACATTAGATATGTCTATTTGCGTAACTTTATTAAAGGTTTGATATTTTGATGATTTTTTCAAAGTTTCACTCGAAATTCAGGGGGTTCTGAACATTCGGTTGTGTTTTAAAACAATAAGCTTCCAGTATTCACGGATTGTGATTTTTGTACCAAATTTCATTCGCATCGCTCCATTCGTTCATGAGATATCGTCTCCACAGGCTCATTGACACACACACACACAGACAACACCTCAAAAATGTTGATTCGTGATTAGGGATACATGAAACGCTTTACCCCGTAGAAAACTCGAATTCGAATTTTCGACCCAGTCACAATACTTTCTTTATTCATTATGTATATAAGGAAAGAAATATACATTATATATATAGGAAAAGTAATAATACTAGGAAATGGATTGCATTGCTTCAGCTGTTTAAAATACAACAAGAAAGATCAATCATGCTTAAAGCATTGATTATGAAACACTTTCCAACTTCAATGCAATTTTATTTAAAAATGTCTAAAATGCAATACATTCCTCGGTAATATTTTAAAACTTATCACAATACTACATTAATTTATTATATTTGAAACCTTAAACCTTCATAAAAAAAATTAACTTCATTCAAATGACGGCATTAAAGTATAAATTGCCTGGTTTAAACATCTCTAAAATATGGTACATTCCTCGGTAATAATTTTTGAAGTGTCATAATACTACGATAATTTATTATATTTGAAAACTTCATCGAAAACAACTGAAATCCATTCAAATGACGTCATAGAAAAAATAACACGCCTGGCTCTCTCTATAAAAGCAACATTTCATTCATAAATAATTCCCCCATTCATGTCATTCATCACAATACTATATATAATAATTTATATGATTTAAAAATTAAGACCATGGAGCTACAAGTAAGTAATCTCTATGCGTGAAACTTCATCGAAAATTATCGTCCTTCTCTTTCCAAAATCAATGAATATTTCATTCATATCAGCCATGCAGATTCCATGGATTAAATGATTTTGTGTTAAAGAATTACAGCGATTCTAATACAACTCATTCTACGTATTTTGCTGTTTACATTTTACATAGGTGAAAAATAGGCTTAATAGTAGAAATAATCAAATTTGGATGAGCATTTAACCTGAAATATATTGTCATTGCGTTGTTTCAGTATGTAGATGCACAGAATTTAGGCAAAAATAAAGTAGTTTTAGGACGGATACAACACTCAATATGAATTAAAAAGAACTTTAAAAATCACGATTTTGAGATGGATGCCATATATCATTTTGAAGTGGGTCATGTGATCGTTTCATATCGTGGACACGTGATCGCTTCATATAAGAGGTGTTATTATTATTTTAAATTTTATTTAAAATACTACTGAAAATATTTCGCTGAATTTTTTTTATATATTTTATGGAACAATTTGAATATCGCCTAAAATTTTCGAAGCAATTTGTGGATTTTAAATCCGCTTAAAAAATGCTTGTAAAATTAGGTCCTATAGGGCTCAATGTATTCCATTTTTTCAACCCGGGTTCAATCCAAAACTAATTGGGTGATATTATTCATTTATATTCCCATAGGTCCTATAGACCGTCTGAACAACATACTAAAATTTCATTTTAAGTAAGTCATTTTTACGGCAGTTATCGTGCTAACGGACAGACAGACAGACAGAATGAAAAAAGTCATAAACACTTTTCAACTTTGTTGTAAAGTGTTAAAAATTGATCCGGACATAGCCGGATAATTTAAGCAATATTGATACCTACAGATAGTTGTAACAATCCCACATGGCATGGCAGAGTATTTTCACATAAAGCTATTTTGTTTACATTTGTATTTTCATTTTATTAACACTTTACAACAAAGTTGAAAAGTGTTTATGACTTTGTTCATTCTGTCTGTCTGTCTGTCTGTCTGTCTGTCTGTCTGTCTGTCCGTTAGCACGATAACTGCCGTAAAAATGAGTTTATCAAAATGAAATTTTAGTATGTTGTTCAGACGGTCTGTAGGACCTATGGGAATATAAATAAATAATATCACCCAATTAGTTTTTTATTGAACCCGGGTTGAAAAAATGAAATACATTGAACCCTATGGGACCTAATTTTTCAAACATTTTTTAAGTAAATTTAAAATTCACGAATTGCTTCGAAATTTTTAGGAAATATTCACATTATCCCATAGAATATATAAAAAAAAATTCAGTAAAATATGTTAAGTAGTTTTTTAATTAAAAAAATTATTTAATATAGGGAAAAAAACAAATTCATTAAATTCTGACTTTGGGATATCTTCCAGAAAGAAAAGAGAGAGATATTATATAATAAATATCTCTCCATTTGTTTAAACGTTTTGCATATGGGAGTGGCTTCATATTTTAAAATAAATTTGGTAGATAACAATTTTTCATTTTTTTTAAATTTTATATAACTCTTCTTGATAAATTTAATTGATGGCATTTTAAATGCACTTTCCTACGTCCTAGAGAGTTAAAATTTGGTACACAGCTTAAATTTGTTGAACATTTTATTCGACAAAAATTTGATGGATCTTTAAATATAGATCATACATTTTTTTCGAAATGGCCTGAAAATAATCCCCGTTCACTTCTATAAATCATTGGTGTAATATTGTTAAAAATTCTGATGTGGACAGCACATGTCTTTCTCTGCAGACTCATATTCGTTCTCTTTATTTATTCAATGATAATTTGAGTTTATCTGCACAACATAAGTATTTTAAATGACATTGAATTTACACGTTAAACTTAAATTTGGTTCTCATTTGAGAGCTGGACTTATTGTCAAAGGTGGCGTAGCGAAAACGCGAAAAAACTAGAATATCTCAAGAACGGCTAGTCCTAGAGTAATGGGGTTAGTCTTATTCTTTTTGTTGTCAAAAATCACATATAAAATAGGAATTTAATTGATGTAATTGAGCACACGTAGTCTTTTATTTTTATATATAACGATTTTTGCTGGCCATTTCGCAAAAATAGCCCGTTCCTTTTTCCCGAATCGTAGTAGAATAACCTACAAATGATTTATATACAAAATTTTGTTAAATTTGGTATATAAATCACTTGTAGGTTATTGAAATATTATACTCCAAATTTTGTTAAATTTGGTTCATTAGTTTTTAGCTAGAGTGGATAAAGGCAATTTCTGCGGCCATTTCGCAAAGAAGGCAGATTCTTTTATTACGAATCGTACTATAATCTAATAAACATCAGGATTTCCCACAAAAAACATACCTACCAAATTGTATGAAATTCGGTCCATTAGTTTTTCAATTAGAGTGGATGTAATATCCACACAGACACACAGAAACATACACAGATACACCCTTACACACACAGACGTCTTCCTAAAAGTAGTTTTTTCGTGTTCTAGAAGTCCCAAAACGTGTAGATCCTTTGAAAATTCGAGTTCCGATCTTCGGCACGATTCCAATACTTTGAGTACATACACATACACATATATATTATCTGTGTATTATCTGTGTATCTAAATTCCGTGCCTATGCAATTACAATAGTTGTGATTTTAAATGATCCCTAAACTTTTATTATTTCTTCAAGGAAGCCTAATTTTAACATATGCAGAATGCAAATATCTCAAGCGATTGTAAGATGAATTACATAAGAATTGCTGAATTTTTTTCACACAAAATTATTTAGCTCTGGAGTCTGGAATACAAGTTATATGAATGAAATTTTCATTGATTTTGCATAAAGAATCAGATGATTTATATTTCGATACAGTTTTAAATATTTAAGTATAATAAATTACTGTAGTACTGTGATAATGTAAAAGATATTACCACTGAATGAATCACATTTTAGAAATTTTTAAATGAAATTACATTTCAGTTGGAAAGTGTTTCATAATCAATGCTTATGCATGATTGATCTTTCTTGTTATGTTTCATTCTTTGTTTTCATTTAGCTGAAGTTATTTTGTATTCATTTTAACGTGGGATAAGAAATTGACAGAATGAAGCAAGTATTTTCTGTTCTATCGTTCTGACGTAAGCGATCTATGTTTATATCCATTGCCGTGACAGAAAAAAAGTGACTGCTGAAATAAATTGATCGGTTTGAAAGTCTTCGCTGGCTGCTTGTCGATCCACAAAAATTAACAGAAATTTCTATAATTAAATTTGCAATAATAATTATTTTAAATAATGCAATTCATTTTTAACACTTTACAACACAGTTGAAAAGTGTTTATGACTTTGTTCATTCTGTCTGTCTGTCTGTCTATCTGTCTGTCTGTCTGTCTGTCGGTCTGTCTGTCTGTCTGGCAGTCTGGCTGTCCGTTAGCACGATACCTGCCGTAAAAATGACTTTATCAAAATGAAATTTTAGTATGTTTTTCATACGGTCCGTAGGACCTATGGGAATTTAAATAAATAATATCACCCAATTAGTTTCTTATTGAACCCGGGTTGAAAAAATGAAATACATTGAACCCTATGGGACCTAATTTTTCAAACATTTTTTAAGCATATTTAAAATTCACAAATTGCTTCGAAATTTTTAGGAAATATTCACATACTCAATAAAAATATATAAAAAAAATTTCAGTAAAATATGTTAGGTAGTTTTTTAATTAAAAATTATTTAATAAAGGGAGAAAAACAAATTCAATTAAATTCTGACTTTTGGGATACCCTTCAGAAAGAACAAGAAAGATCAATCATGCTTAAAGCATTGATTATGAAACACTTTCCAACTTCAATGCAATTTTATTTAAAAAAGTCGAAAATGCAATACATTCCTCGGTAATATTTTAAAACTTATCACAATACTACATTGATTTATTATATTTGAAAACTTAAACCTTCATTGAAAAAAATGAACTTCATTAAAATGACGGCATTGAAATATAAATTGCGTGGTTTAAATATCTCTAAAATGCAATACATTCCACGGTAATATTTTTAAATCTATCATAATACTACGATAATTTATTATATTTGAAAACTTCATCGAAAACAACTGAAATTAATTCAAATGACGTCATAGAAAAAATAACACGCCTGGATCTCTGTATAAATGCAGGATTTCATTCATAACTTTCTCCATTTCATTCATCACAATACTATAATAATTTATTTTATTTAAAAATTAAGACCATGGAGCTACAATTCATAAACTTTATGCTTAAAATTTCATCGAAAAAAATCGTCCTTCTGTTTAAAAAATCAATTAATATTTCATGCATATCAGCCATGCAGACTCCATGGACTGAATTATTTTGTGTTAAAGAAATACAGTAATTCTAATACAACTCATTCTACATATTTTGCTGTTTACATTTTACATAGGTGAAAAATAGGCTTAGTTGTAGAAATAATCAAATTTGAATGAGAATTTAAACTTAAATATATTGTCATTGTGTTGTTTTAGTATGTAGATGCACAGAATTTAAGCAGAAATAAAGTAGTTTTAGGATGGATACAACACTCAATATGAATTAAAAAGAACTTTAAAAAATCACGAATTTGAAACAAGATGGATGCCATATATCATTTTGAAGTGGGTCATGTGATCGTTTCATATCATGGTCACGTGATCGTTTCATATAAGATGTGTAATTATTATTTTAATTTTTATTTAAAAAACTACTGAATATATTTAGCTGAATTTTTTTTATATATTTTATGGAACAATTTGACTATTACCTAAAATTTTCGAAGCAATTTGTGAATTTTAAATCCGCTTAAAAAATGTTAGAAAAATTAGGTCCCATAGGGCTCAATGTATTTCATTTTTTCAACCCGGGTTCAATCCAAAACTAATTGTGTGATATTATTTATTTATATTCCCATAGGTCCTACAGACCGTCTGAACAACATACTAAAATTTCATTTTGATTAAGCCATTTTTACGGCAGTTATCGTGCTAACGGACAGACAGACAGACAGACAGACAGACAGAATGAACAAAGTCATAAACACTTTTCAACTTTGTTGTAAAGCGTTAAAAAAAGATATATTATATAATAAATATCTTTCCAAGAGCTTAATTATTTTGCATGTGAAAGAGGCTTCACATTTTAAAATAAATTTGGTAGATAACAATTTTTCAATTTTTTTTTAAATTTTATATAACTCTTCATGATATACTTATTTGATAGCATTTTTAATGCACTTTCCTATGTCCTACAGAGTTAAAATTTGGTACACAGCTTAAATTTGTAGAACATTTTATTCTACGAAAATTTGGTGGATCTTTAAATATAGATCATACATTTTTTTTTTAAATAGCCTGCAAATAATCCCCGTTCACTTCTATAAATCATTGTTGCAATGTTGTTAAAAATTCTGATGTGAGCAGCACATGTCTTTTCCCACAGACTCATATTCACGTTCTCTTTATTTCTTCAATAATAATTTCAGTTTGTCTGCACTAAATAACAGCCATAAGTATTTCAAATCCATAAAAATATCATGACATTGATAAGATTGCGCTTAATAAATGAAATTCATTGTGTTTTATTAGGGTAAAGTATTGTGATGATGTTTCGACTTTTTGCCGATTTGCGATAAATTTGGCGATTTTTTAAATTATCGCTAAATTGACGAAAATGTCGCCAAACCTTCCATGGAGATCGCATTATTCAGACGATATGATTTCCATCAATTTATTTGAAGCAAATGATATCATGTCGTTCAGCAATGGATGTAAATCCAATGTGTTATGCGGCATACGATTTTTATAAAACCTTTTTCGATTTGAATAATAAAGATATGCATATAAAATAAATTTCATTGACATAGCATTTTTGACTGGATAATATCAATTACGGTCTTCAGGTTACACATTATTTTTATTGATATTTTCGGGGATTATTGATTCAGGAATTATTGATATTTTCAAGTTATTATGCCATTGTTTCATTATGACAAAAATTGCTTAAACCCAAATATTGTACGTCGTACGAGAAGTCTTCTACAAATGCAGGGATATATCTTTTAATCTACGAGAATATCAGTAGTACAGATATATTGGCATATATATTGATATATATTGACATATCTTGGATTCAATTACAACCTTCTGGTATAAAGATTACGGGGATTATTAATATTTTCAATTTATTACGCTTACCGTTTTATTTTGGCAAATATTTTTGAGATTCATATTGTAATACGGGAAATCTTCTACTAACACACTGGCATATATTCTAATCTGCGACAATATAAGTAGTTCGGCGATATATATAAATATATATATATAATTGCATATAATTCTAATGCTTTCTGGCATATATTGGAGTCAATCCGTGTTTATTGATATTTTCAATTTATACATGTAATGTACTAATGCAGGTTATATCTGCTAATATTCGCGTATATAATTAGTACGAGTCCCATACAATTTTAATGCTTTCAATTTGAGTATATTGATTCAATCCTTTTTTTTTTTTTTTTTGTAAATTTGCTTACAAAAGGAGCCGGAATGTTTTTTTTTTCAGATCTGCCTGTGAAGATAAATTTGTATAGCAAGAACAGAGATTTTAAAATTTCTTTTTAGGAGCATTGTATTAAATATTTTAGCAGAATATTTTGAATAAAAATGTCATTTAGTATACTATAAGCATTTACACATGATTGTGAATTTTAAGTTTCTTCATATTATACACTCCGTACGAAGAACGGGTATGCTGCTAGTTAGGTATAAATTAACTGGCATAGCTATTTCACATATTATAATGTACAAGGAAAGTATTGTGACGAGGTCGAAAATTCGAATTCGAGCTTTTGAAGGGAGAGCACGTTTCAAGCACCCCTGATCACGAATCGAACATCTTTGAGGTGATGTCTTTTTGTGTGTGTGTGTGTCAATGAGTCTGTGAAGACGATATCTCATGACCGAATGGGCGATTCGAATGATATTTGGTACAAAATTTACAATCCGTGGGTACTGGAAGCCTATTGTTTTTAAACGCAATCGAATGTTCAGAATCATTCTAATCAGAATCATTTTTGAGTGAAATTTTGAAAAAATCCTCAAAAACTCAAAATCTTTAATAAAGCTACTCAAATAGACATGTCTGATGTAATTTTTCTTTAGAAAACGATTGACAAAAACTTTAGAACGTTAGCATGAACCGTTCTCGAGATATTGCACATTTTTCAAATAAATTTATCAAAAGATCCCATAAATTAAAGAATAAATATTAACTGTTGAGAAACATGTTCACTTTTCATATGTAATATCATGCGATAAATTTGGTGAAATCATTCTCGTGGATCTATCTCATTCCATTCATGAGAAAATAAACTTTGAGAATACCTTTGTATTTAAACGCCAATAGTTAGTCATTTTTCTTCTATAAGAATAACTTATTTCTCCGTCCATAACGCTTATCGATATTGTGGCGACACATCTGGAGGATTGTCGCCAGCTTGGCGACTTTTTTAAAATGTGGTCAAATTAACTGAAATTTCGCCAAATGGTATTAAAAATGATGCTAAATCAATGAAAATGAAGACTAATTGTCGAAAATTCAATATCTTGGAAATATTACGAGTATTTAATATAAGAATAACCTATTTTGTTTTCACTGTAAAAGTATTAAATTCATTGCATTATATAGAGATAGTCATGTGCTGCCCACAAATTTTACTTAAATGCTTTGTTTTTCTTTCTAATAACTAAATTTAACCAAAAAGGCAGTACTGATGTCTAATTAGATACAAATTTCTGAGATAGCTGTTTCACATATTTTATTTTAATGATTAGATTGTTGTCCTTTGAAAAAAAACTAAAGTCAACTAAAAAGTCAGCATTGATGTCTGATCTGGTATAAGTTTAAAATGAGATAGCTGTTTCACATATTTTATTTAAATGCTTTGTGTTTCTTTCTGAAAAGCTAAATTTAACCATTATGGCAGCACTTATCCTTGATTAGATATAGATTTCTGAGATTGCTGGCACATATATCAAATAAATCGATATGATTTTTTACTTTTTGTTAACTAAATATTTGGTTTTGCATTAAGATTTGCCGATAATAGAAAACTAAACTCTTATATAATTTAATGTATGTATGACAAAGAATAGAGAAATTTCCGTTTCTCTGCATCCGCTATTCAAAGTATCCTTTAAAAAAAGTTTCACAGTAATCTAATAACGATTTTATAACTTATTAAACGTCTTTCCTATTCCATTGGGAATCTGTGTAAATAAGCACATTTTTGCGAAAGCAAATGGCATTTTTGTTCCAGAAAGTTTAATTATGTACGGAGCGCAATACCAGTCTTTTTATTCCTCATAATGAATACTTATGCCCTCCAGCTACATCATCTTTCAGTGTGGTTTTAAAAACGTTTTTACATCTTATTCTCTTTTGACCAAACATAATAGCGGTTGCAAAATACGAAAAAAAGAAACCCTATGATATTACTTCAGAGTAAATAAGTCTTGAAACATTAGTTCTCGAGAAATGGTATTTGTAAAAACACAAACATTTTTTGAGGGGTTACAATATACGTTTAAATCTGGAATGAAATATAAGTTACTGCGTGTTTGAATAGTATGGTAATCTTAATTTTAATACTTGATAAGGAAGGCTGTTTTACACAAACGTTAAAAAACAAACTAATATATTTGATTATATAAGAATGATAAACAAATATATATATACTAATTTCTAAGTGTCCGTCTGTCTGTTTTCTGTCTGTCTGTCAGTCTGTCACGCTTTT
Organism: Amaurobius ferox; assembly: GCA_951213105.1. NCBI lineage: Eukaryota > Metazoa > Arthropoda > Arachnida > Araneae > Amaurobiidae > Amaurobius > Amaurobius ferox. Next base: position 55,988,849 of record OX578148.1, on the reverse strand, counting down.
TTAGGCACTTATAGTAGGAAAGATTTGAAATATGGTACATGGATCACTCCAACTAGATAGAGATTTGAAATATGGTACGTGGTTCGATCGTTCGATAAACCCTCCTAACAAAATCGGATTTTTCGAAAATGTTCTGTAGAGGGAATGCTCCATACGAAAACGTTCGAAAAGTGACATGATAGAAAAACATGCTTGCGATAACACAGTGACTTCAAATTTGGTGTACGGGTAAATAGGTCACAAAGAAGAAAGTGTGCAATTTCAAATGAACAATATTGGCTAATTTACGGGTGCCGCATGCCAAAAATGATCGATTTGCCGAATAAATGAGCAACGCTCATTTTGACATTGCCTTAAAATTTGAGCTTTTAGGGTAAATAAAATTGGGTTTAATTGGATTAATAAGTGAGAAATGCCCAGCCTGAATGAGACAGATATTTGAAATTTGGTGCACAGGTGAACAGTTTGAAAAAGACCAAATTAATTGAATAATTAAAAAATGCACGTTATACGGGGGTTGTTTTATTGTGAGGCCGTTTAATTTCAATGGGTGTTCGGCCGGCTTCTTTCTAATTCCTTTATTGGGAAAAGAAAATGTCGATAAAATCAACTGCTTTCTTTAAGAAACAAACTTTCCTAAGTTAAAAAAACGTCTAACAAGAAAATTCATTTTGCCGTAAGCACAGTCATTATGCAGATAAGAAACTTTTAGTCAAACACAACATAGAACTCCAGAGAACTACTCTTTATATATATATGTATAGTTTGTTATAATGATTTAAGTAATTCCCTCTTTAAGAATGCTTTGATTATCCATCCTCTTTAAATTGGTATCAATTGTTATACAGTACGTGCACAAACTTAATATAATGTTTTATGTATATATAGAGTACTGTACTATCTAAGATTTTTAAAAATAATTCCTATGCTCATGTAATTTTGTAACGTAATTTCTAAACGTACAAGTTTCCTAATTTATAATTGGTACGTAACAGCGGTATGTAATTTTATACTCTTTTGATTCCACTGGCTGCAAAAATATCTACATGCATCTGATCAGACATGTGTTTGTGTCACTCCAGAATACAAAAAGCAAATTATCGGTGCAGTAAGTAGAGATGTGTATTCAGTGGAAGATATAGTTCCTGCGATGACCATGCCAAAAAATCTGATGTGGGCAACACATGACTTTCCTTGTATAATGCAATGAATTTACCACTATTACAGTTAAAAAAAATGTTATTCTTACAGTAGATACTTATATTTGTTCCAAGAAATTGAATTTTCTTCAATTAGTCGTCATTTTTATTGATTTTGCGCCATTTGGCGAGATTTTCGTTAATTTGTCAACATTTAAAAATATTGCAAAGTTGGAGATATTCCGCTAAATTCGTCGCCAAAATCTCGCCAAATGAAAAGTGTACATGTTTCTCAACAGTTAATATTTCTTTTTTAATTTATGGGATTTCTTGATAAATTTATTTAAAAAATGTACAATATCCCGAGAACGGTTCATGCTAGCGTTCTGCAGTTTATGTCAATCGTCTTCTAAGGAAAAATTACATTAGATATGTCTATTTGCGTAACTTTATTAAAGGTTTGATATTTTGATGATTTTTTCAAAGTTTCACTCGAAATTCAGGAGGTTCTGAACATTCGGTTGTGTTTTAAAACAATAAGCTTCCAGTATTCACGGATTGTGATTTTTGTACCAAATTTCATTCGCATCGCTCCATTCGTTCATGAGATATCGTCTCCACAGGCTCATTGACACACACACACACAGACAACACCTCAGAAATGTTGATTCGTGATTAGGGATACATGAAACGCTTTACCCCGTAGAAAACTCGAATTCGAATTTTCGACCCAGTCACAATACTTTCTTTATTCATTATGTATATAAGGAAAGAAATATACATTATATATATAGGAAAAGTAATAATACTAGGAAATGGATTGCATTGCTTCAGCTGTTTAAAATACAACAAGAAAGATCAATCATGCTTAAAGCATTGATTATGAAACACTTTCCAACTTCAATGCAATTTTATTTAAAAATGTCTAAAATGCAATACATTCCTCGGTAATATTTTAAAACTTATCACAATACTACATTAATTTATTATATTTGAAACCTTAAACCTTCATAAAAAAAATTAACTTCATTCAAATGACGGCATTAAAGTATAAATTGCCTGGTTTAAACATCTCTAAAATATGGTACATTCCTCGGTAATAATTTTTGAAGTGTCATAATACTACGATAATTTATTATATTTGAAAACTTCATCGAAAACAACTGAAATCCATTCAAATGACGTCATAGAAAAAATAACACGCCTGGCTCTCTCTATAAAAGCAACATTTCATTCATAAATAATTCCCCCATTCATGTCATTCATCACAATACTATATATAATAATTTATATGATTTAAAAATTAAGACCATGGAGCTACAAGTAAGTAATCTCTATGCGTGAAACTTCATCGAAAATTATCGTCCTTCTCTTTCCAAAATCAATGAATATTTCATTCATATCAGCCATGCAGACTCCATGGATTAAATGATTTTGTGTTAAAGAATTACAGCGATTCTAATACAACTCATTCTACGTATTTTGCTGTTTACATTTTACATAGGTGAAAAATAGGCTTAATAGTAGAAATAATCAAATTTGGATGAGCATTTAACCTGAAATATATTGTCATTGCGTTGTTTCAGTATGTAGATGCACAGAATTTAGGCAAAAATAAAGTAGTTTTAGGACGGATACAACACTCAATATGAATTAAAAAGAACTTTAAAAATCACGATTTTGAGATGGATGCCATATATCATTTTGAAGTGGGTCATGTGATCGTTTCATATCGTGGACACGTGATCGCTTCATATAAGAGGTGTTATTATTATTTTAAATTTTATTTAAAATACTACTGAAAATATTTCGCTGAATTTTTTTTATATATTTTATGGAACAATTTGAATATCGCCTAAAATTTTCGAAGCAATTTGTGGATTTTAAATCCGCTTAAAAAATGCTTGTAAAATTAGGTCCTATAGGGCTTAATGTATTCCATTTTTTCAACCCGGGTTCAATCCAAAACTAATTGGGTGATATTATTCATTTATATTCCCATAGGTCCTATAGACCGTCTGAACAACATACTAAAATTTCATTTTAAGTAAGTCATTTTTACGGCAGTTATCGTGCTAACGGACAGACAGACAGACAGAATGAAAAAAGTCATAAACACTTTTCAACTTTGTTGTAAAGTGTTAAAAATTGATCCGGACATAGCCGGATAATTTAAGCAATATTGATACCTACAGATAGTTGTAACAATCCCACATGGCATGGCAGAGTATTTTCACATAAAGCTATTTTGTTTACATTTGTATTTTCATTTTATTAACACTTTACAACAAAGTTGAAAAGTGTTTATGACTTTGTTCATTCTGTCTGTCTGTCTGTCTGTCTGTCTGTCTGTCCGTTAGCACGATAACTGCCGTAAAAATGAGTTTATCAAAATGAAATTTTAGTATGTTGTTCAGACGGTCTGTAGGACCTATGGGAATATAAATAAATAATATCACCCAATTAGTTTTTTATTGAACCCGGGTTGAAAAAATGAAATACATTGAACCCTATGGGACCTAATTTTTCAAACATTTTTTAAGTAAATTTAAAATTCACGAATTGCTTCGAAATTTTTAAGAAATATTCACATTATCCCATAGAATATATAAAAAAAAATTCAGTAAAATATGTTAAGTAGTTTTTTAATTAAAAAAATTATTTAATATAGGGAAAAAAACAAATTCATTAAATTCTGACTTTGGGATATCTTCCAGAAAGAAAAGAGAGAGAGATTATATAATAAATATCTCTCCATTTGTTTAAACGTTTTGCATATGGGAGTGGCTTCATATTTTAAAATAAATTTGGTAGATAACAATTTTTCATTTTTTTTAAATTTTATATAACTCTTGATAAATTTAATTGATGGCATTTTAAATGCACTTTCCTACGTCCTAGAGAGTTGAAATTTGGTACACAGCTTAAATTTGTTGAACATTTTATTCGACAAAAATTTGATGGATCTTTAAATATAGATCATACATTTTTTTCGAAATGGCCTGAAAATAATCCCCGTTCACTTCTATAAATCATTGGTGTAATATTGTTAAAAATTCTGATGTGGACAGCACATGTCTTTCTCTGCAGACTCATATTCGTTCTCTTTATTTATTCAATGATAATTTGAGTTTATCTGCACAACATAAGTATTTTAAATGACATTGAATTTACACGTTAAACTTAAATTTGGTTCTCATTTGATAGCTGGACTTATTGTCAAAGGTGGCGTAGCGAAAACGCGAAAAAACTAGAATATCTCAAGAACGGCTAGTCCTAGAGTAATGGGGTTAGTCTTATTCTTTTTGTTGTCAAAAATCACATATAAAATAGGAATTTAATTGATATAATTGAGCACACGTAGTCTTTTATTTTTATATATAACGATTTTTGCTGGCCATTTCGCAAAAATAGCCCGTTCCTTTTTCCCGAATCGTAGTAGAATACCCTACAAATGATTTATATACAAAATTTTGTTAAATTTGGTATATAAATCACTTGTAGGTTATTGAAATATTATACTCCAAATTTTGTTAAATTTGGTTCATTAGTTTTTAGCTAGAGTGGATAAAGGCAATTTCTGCGGCCATTTCGCAAAGAAGGCAGATTCTTTTATTACGAATCGTACTATAATCTAATAAACATCAGGATTTCCCACAAAAAACATACCTACCAAATTGTATGAAATTCGGTCCATTAGTTTTTCAATTAGAGTGGATGTAATATCCACACAGACACACAGAAACATACACAGATACACCCTTACACACACAGACGTCTTCCTAAAAGTAGTTTTTTCGTGTTCTAGAAGTCCCAAAACGTGTAGATCCTTTGAAAATTCGAGTTCCGATCTTCGGCACGATTCCAATACTTTGAGTACATACACATACACATATATATTATCTGTGTATTATCTGTGTATCTAAATTCCGTGCCTATGCAATTACAATAGTTGTGATTTTAAATGATCCCTAAACTTTTATTATTTCTTCAAGGAAGCCTAATTTTAACATATGCAGAATGCAAATATCTCAAGCGATTGTAAGATGAATTACATAAGAATTGCTGAATTTTTTTCACACAAAATTATTTAGCTCTGGAGTCTGGAATACAAGTTATATGAATGAAATTTTCATTGATTTTGCATAAAGAATCAGATGATTTATATTTCGATACAGTTTTAAATATTTAAGTATAATAAATTACTGTAGTACTGTGATAATGTAAAAGATATTACCACTGAATGAATCACATTTTAGAAATTTTTAAATGAAATTACATTTCAGTTGGAAAGTGTTTCATAATCAATGCTTATGCATGATTGATCTTTCTTGTTATGTTTCATTCTTTGTTTTCATTTAGCTGAAGTTATTTTGTATTCATTTTAACTTGGGATAAGAAATTGACAGAATGAAGCAAGTATTTTCTGTTCTATCGTTCTGACGTAAGCGATCTATGTTTATATCCATTGCCGTGACAGAAAAAAAGTGACTGCTGAAATAAATTGATCGGTTTGAAAGTCTTCGCTGGCTGCTTGTCGATCCACAAAAATTAACAGAAATTTCTATAATTAAATTTGCAATAATAATTATTTTAAATAATGCAATTCATTTTTAACACTTTACAACACAGTTGAAAAGTGTTTATGACTTTGTTCATTCTGTCTGTCTGTCTGTCTATCTCTCTGTCTGTCTGTCTGTCGGTCTGTCTGTCTGTCTGGCAGTCTGGCTGTCCGTTAGCACGATACCTGCCGTAAAAATGACTTTATCAAAATGAAATTTTAGTATGTTTTTCATACGGTCCGTAGGACCTATGGGAATTTAAATAAATAATATCACCCAATTAGTTTCTTATTGAACCCGGGTTGAAAAAATGAAATACATTGAACCCTATGGGACCTAATTTTTCAAACATTTTTTAAGCATATTTAAAATTCACAAATTGCTTCGAAATTTTTAGGAAATATTCACATACTCAATAAAAATATATAAAAAAAATTTCAGTAAAATATGTTAGGTAGTTTTTTAATTAAAAATTATTTAATAAAGGGAGAAAAACAAATTCAATTAAATTCTGACTTTTGGGATACCCTTCAGAAAGAACAAGAAAGATTAATCATGCTTAAAGCATTGATTATGAAACACTTTCCAACTTCAATGCAATTTTATTTAAAAAAGTCGAAAATGCAATACATTCCTCGGTAATATTTTAAAACTTATCACAATACTACATTGATTTATTATATTTGAAAACTTAAACCTTCATTGAAAAAAATGAACTTCATTAAAATGACGGCATTGAAATATAAATTGCGTGGTTTAAATATCTCTAAAATGCAATACATTCCACGGTAATATTTTTAAATCTATCATAATACTACGATAATTTATTATATTTGAAAACTTCATCGAAAACAACTGAAATTAATTCAAATGACGTCATAGAAAAAATAACACGCCTGGATCTCTGTATAAAAGCAGGATTTCATTCATAACTTTCTCCATTTCATTCATCACAATACTATAATAATTTATTTTATTTAAAAATTAAGACCATGGAGCTACAATTCATAAACTTTATGCTTAAAATTTCATCGAAAAAAATCGTCCTTCTGTTTAAAAAATCAATTAATATTTCATGCATATCAGCCATGCAGACTCCATGGACTGAATTATTTTGTGTTAAAGAAATACAGTAATTCTAATACAACTCATTCTACATATTTTGCTGTTTACATTTTACATAGGTGAAAAATAGGCTTAGTTGTAGAAATAATCAAATTTGAATGAGAATTTAAACTTAAATATATTGTCATTGTGTTGTTTTAGTATGTAGATGCACAGAATTTAAGCAGAAATAAAGTAGTTTTAGGATGGATACAACACTCAATATGAATTAAAAAGAACTTTAAAAAATCACGAATTTGAAACAAGATGGATGCCATATATCATTTTGAAGTGGGTCATGTGATCGTTTCATATCATGGTCACGTGATCGTTTCATATAAGATGTGTAATTATTATTTTAATTTTTATTTAAAAAACTACTGAATATATTTAGCTGAATTTTTTTTATATATTTTATGGAACAATTTGACTATTACCTAAAATTTTCGAAGCAATTTGTGAATTTTAAATCCGCTTAAAAAATGTTAGAAAAATTAGGTCCCATAGGGCTCAATGTATTTCATTTTTTCAACCCGGGTTCAATCCAAAACTAATTGTGTGATATTATTTATTTATATTCCCATAGGTCCTACAGACCGTCTGAACAACATACTAAAATTTCATTTTGATTAAGCCATTTTTACGGCAGTTATCGTGCTAACGGACAGACAGACAGACAGACAGACAGACAGAATGAACAAAGTCATAAACACTTTTCAACTTTGTTGTAAAGCGTTAAAAAAAGATATATTATATAATAAATATCTTTCCAAGAGCTTAATTATTTTGCATGTGAAAGAGGCTTCACATTTTAAAATAAATTTGGTAGATAACAATTTTTCAATTTTTTTTTAAATTTTATATAACTCTTCATGATATACTTATTTGATAGCATTTTTAATGCACTTTCCTATGTCCTACAGAGTTAAAATTTGGTACACAGCTTAAATTTGTAGAACATTTTATTCTACGAAAATTTGGTGGATCTTTAAATATAGATCATACATTTTTTTTTAAATAGCCTGCAAATAATCCCCGTTCACTTCTATAAATCATTGTTGCAATGTTGTTAAAAATTCTGATGTGAGCAGCACATGTCTTTTCCCACAGACTCATATTCACGTTCTCTTTATTTCTTCAATAATAATTTCAGTTTGTCTGCACTAAATAACAGCCATAAGTATTTCAAATGACATTGAATTTGCACGTTAAATTTAAATTTGGTTCTCATTTGATAGCTGGACTTATTGTCAAATGTGGCGTAGCGAAAACGCGAAAAAGCTAAAATATCTCAAGAACGGCTAGTCCTAGAGTAATGGGGTTAGTCTCATTCTTTTTGTTGTCAAAAATCGCGTATAAAATAGGAATTTAATTGATATAATTGAGAACACGTAGTCTCTTGTTTTTATATTTAACGATTTTTGCGGGCCATTTCGCAAAAACAGCCCGTTCCTTTTTCCCGAATCGTACTAGAATAACCTACAACTGATTTATATACCAAATTTTGTTAAATTTGGTATATAAATCACTTGTAGGTTATTGAAATATTATACACTAAATTTTGTTAAGTTTGGTCCATTAGTTTTTAGCTAGAGTGGATAAAGAAAATTTCTGCCGGCCGTTTCGAAAGAAGGCAGATTCTTTTATTACGAATCGTACTATAATCTAATGAACATCAAGGTTTCCCACAAAAAACTTACCTACCAAATTTTATGAAATTCGGTTCATTAGTTTTTCAGTTAGAGTGGATGCAATATCCTCACAGACACACAGAAAAACACAAAGATACACCGTTACACACACAGACGTCTTCCTAAAAAGAGTTTTTTCGTGTTCTAGAAGTCCCAAAACGTGTAGATCCTTCGAAAATTCGACTTTGTTGTAAAGTGTTAAAAAGGAGCACTGATAATTGGATTCTTAGAAAAATACATTTTAAGATTTGGATTTCTGACAATGCTCGTAAAAATTACTAGTGCGAGAAACACCCGAAATTCGTTTCCTGTCACAGGTGTAAATACATTGTCACAGGTGAAAATACATTTCAATTACTGCCACAGGTGTAAATACATTTTCTGTGACAGTTGTAAATGCATTTAGGTGGAGTCTTCGATGTGGAAAGAGAGAGGATATTTTTCTCCCATTTTTTCTTTGCAAATACATTAGTTGCTTTTACGATAAATTCTACTAGTTCATCATCAAAAAATATGCTAAAAAAATCAAGTTCCTTATCTAAATTAGACGGCATGATATTGTGATTTATTCCAGGTATGTTCAGAAACTCCAAAGAATTGAGATCTTTCAAATCACACGTCCAAACATCATTCGAAAAAACAGCAACTGAAGCTGGCGGCGTTGTAATAATAGTACGCTCAGAATCTGAAGAATCAATTGCATTTTCAGATTCATCATCCACAAATCTTCACTGTATGCAGCGCTTTCATTACTGTCTGGTTCGTTTACCATACGCGTATATTCTTCCACAGAAAGAAAACGTTTCAAACCAGCCATACTTTTATCCGAAATAAGCTATTCATTTCATTGCCGCACATTCCTTTACCCCCCCTTCCCCCCAAAAAGTACTCTCTTATATTCCTCTAATTCAGCAACGAAATTAATAAAAGCTAAAATCAGAACGAGACCCGGAACTCAATTATAAAATTGTTTATGCTGCGAGAAGTGAGCTGTCTGTTTACTTTACAGAACCATGTCTCCCCCCAACCCCGCTCCAAATGGAGAAATAATTCATTGGATTCTCCATGTGCCAAGGTCAAACATCTATAAAACACATTTAAGTTGCTTCCACGGGCATTTAACGCCATCTAGTAGACAAATAAATTCAAATGAAAACGTTCCACGTAGAAACACCAATACGTGCCACTCGACGTTTAGGGAAAAGTTCTCTCCGGCACCAGTGCGTGCCGTACGTCCATGAATGCAAGTTCGCAGCCGGCACGCGGGCGTGCCAACCGTCGCGAAAGGGTTAAACTCCAAAATATTGTAATTGTGCTGGCTAAGTATATAAATGCACAGAAAGAAAGATAAAACAGTTTTAGAACGAATGCAACACTAAATAGAAATTAAAAATATCTTTAAAAATTCCGATTTTGACGCAAGATGGATGCCATATTTTATTTTGAATTGAGTTACGGGATTTCTTTATATAATATAAGTGCAATTGCTATTTTAATTTTCATTAAAAAAACTACCGAACATATTTTGTTGAAATTTTTTTTATATATTTTATGGAATAATTTGAATATTCCCCAAAATTTTCGAAACAATTTGGGAATTTTAAATTTGCTAAAAAAATGTTTAAAAAATTAAGTCCCATACGGTTTAATTTATTTCATTTTTTCAAACCGGGTTCAATCCAAAACTAATAGGGTGATATTATTCATTTACATTTCTATATGTTCCACAGACCGTCTGAATAACATACTAAAATTTCATTTTGATAAAGTTATTTTTACGGCAATTATCGTACGAACGGACAGACAGACAGACAGAAAGTCATAAACACATTTCAACTATGTTGTATAGTGATAAAAAGCATAAAATTAAACTCTCCATTGAGATAGCATTATTCAGACAATATTTAATCCGCAATGTTATTTCAAAAATAAAATGTTATCATGTTGCTAAGAAACTCAATTAAATCCAATGAGATTTGATTTGAAATAAAAATATATTGCTAATCAAACCAATGAGTTAATACTGCAGTATTTTTTTATTTAAATATAAAATAAATGTACACATATAAATTTTATCGGAACTGCATTTTTGGTTGGATTGTATGAACTACTGTCCTTGGGTTATAGGGATTATTGATATTTTCAAATTCTTACGTCATCTGCTTTATTTTGGTGAAATATTTTTGAAATGCATAGATTGTAGTACGCGCATATCTTCTATTACACGGGTACAATCTTCTAAACTACGAAAATGTGAGTACTATGTATATTTTCTACACGAGAATATAAGTAGTACTGGTATATCGTCTAATTCATAAGAATATAAGTAATACGGGTATATTTTCTAATGCACTAGAATATAAGTAGTACTGGTATATCTTCTAATACAATTTTATTGCTTTTATTTTGACATATGTTAATCTAATGTCATATTTTCTGTAAATTTATTTAGAAGCAGTATCATGATGTTTATTCTTCAGATCTGTCTGTGAAGATAATGGTGCATGGCGAAAACTGATATTCTTAAACTTATTTTCAGGAGCATAATTTAAATATTTTAATATAATTTTTGAATAACAATGTCATTTAGAATACTATTGGAATTTACTCATTTGAATTTGAAGTTTCATTATATTGAATATTTTGTACAAAGAACGGGTATACTTCTGGTGTGAAAAAATTTCTTAATTTAATTAAAATTAGAGTTATTTAATACATTTCTTTTAAGGTTTCTCTGGTGCAAACTGCGAAAAACTGTGTTCATTCAACACATATGGGGTCAACTGCAGTTTCGAATGTAAATGCCAAAATAATGGCTACTGTAATCCAGTAAATGGACAATGCGAGTGCACTGAAGGATTTACTGGTAAACATTGTGAAATGAAATGCCCGGTAAGTATTATTTAACTTAATTTCAAAACATTGCTAAATATATTTTTATAGTTTTGTTATACTCAAGTTTCCTTATGATTTGTTGAACCCAATAAACCACATTAATGTTTCTAAATCCAAATTTCACATCATTTTAAAGACACTAAATTAGCAAAATAATAAATTTTAGTAGCTTATGACAGTCAGAGGACTGACTGCATTAATATTTTTACTAACTTGTAAAATACCCTCACTGGAGTCACTTTTAAAAACCAAACGCAGAAAACACCCTTGCAGACAATATTTTCTGTGACTTTAATGTAGGATTGCCATAAGCTTAAGTTTGGAAGGAGTTCGCCAGTTTCGGCGATTTATGGTCGAATTGCCGTCTTTTTGAAAGTTCGAGAGCCTACTTGGAATAACGAATATTCTACGAGATACGAGAGATTCTAGACGTTTCTACTTAGAGTACATTAAAGGAAAAGTCACTCAGTTGGAGAGTAGTTGACGGGATGCGCGCTATATTGAACCGTGACTTAAGTTAATGTTTTGAGAATAGTAGAGGCTGTTTTGCAAATTAAGAGAATATCTATTTGATATACTTGATAGTTGTTTAGCAATTTTGTGAGATAGTTACCGAGCTATTTGCTGTATATTATTTCTGTTTACGCTGTGTTTGTAAATAAATGCATTAGTCATCCAGAAATTTGAACTCATTGTTGTATCCTGAGCGTACACCTACGAATTCAGATTACTTTCATATATATGCAATTTTTTGAAGTCTATGACTATGTCAGTATTACATGGTCATGCGATATGTAAAATATGGTAAGACAACTGTGCTGGGCAACATGAAAAACAAACATTGGCTGTCAAAGACATACGGAGTGATGATTTCTTTGCAGTTGGATCTGTAATGGAATTGTAGGAATTGATGTTGCCGGTCTCGAACCTGGGACCCGGTGCTTACAAGCCCGACATTATAAGATTAGAGTAAAAGCTAGCTTCCACTCCGAACTTATAATTCGGGTATCCTAGCATCTTCGATCAATGTCTCTGGCAGGAGCAGAGTCGGCTACTGCCACACACTCCAACCCTGATGAGAAGTCCCGGTCAAAAATTTCGTTGCGGGAGGGGGACACACAGAAAACCCCGCGCGTCCCCATCCGAAACTTAGTCGAGGGGCTGAATGGCCGGGAGGCGTTGTTATTGTTGAGACCCAGACCGTCCGACCTACCAGAAAGATGTAAGGTAACCGTTTAGACGGCCGAGAAGTGCCACCCAATTTAGACTGGAACCCAGTGGGGGAGACATCCACAGGGACCGTACCCTCCTTCCCCTACCACCAACCTTTCAGAAGAACTTACGGTCCCACATGTTTAACGCGATCGTACTCCTCATGAACACGGCGGCAGTTGTGGCAGAATGTAATGCAGCACGCAAACCTCCGAGCTACCGCGCCCGAAAAGTGCCAACAGCACGCGGTGTTCCCAGGTGGTCACCCACCCAAGTACTAACCGCGCCCGATGCTGCTTGACTTCGGTGATCTAACGAGAACCGGTGTATTCAGCACGGAGTGTGAGGCGGCCGGGAGGCGTGCCTCACTTCGGGCGTAACGTCAGTCGTGGTCAACCAGGAATGGTGTGGTAGCGCCTCTGGTTCCGTGTGGTGCTGCCATCTCGTGTTGAGATGGTGAGATAGTTGGAGAGGGAAGGTTTCGTGCTTCAAACATCCAGAGTCATCATTGTAGGAATTGATGTTGCCGGGCCCGAACCAGGGACCCGGTGCTTACAAGACCGACATTATAAGGTTAGAGCAAAAGCTAGCTTCCACTAATTTATAATTCGGGTATCCTAGCATCTTCGATAGATGTCTTTGGCAGGAGCAGAGTCGGCTGCTGCCACATAATCATCAGATACGAGTTACAGATTCAAGTAGCCCGAGCCAAATTCTATATGAATAATCCGGCTACGTCGACAAACTGAAATTGTCCGTTCCCATAGAAGTTCACAAACCCGGCTTATAGCTTGTTTCTTGCTGCTATTGTAGATATCAGCTTTTCCATGCTACCGAGGGGATAATAAACGTGAGGCCGGTCCATGGATGCTGCTATCTGCAATTGGAGTGTTTTTAAAATTCAGTCGGATTTTTTGACTGTTTACTCTTTTAAATCATGCATTGATCACTTTATACAGTTTATGACTAAATCTTGCCATTTTCGGGAAGATTTAGCCATAAATTTAGTCGAAGACAGTTTAACATAGGCCATTTAGCCATTAAGTTGAAATGCAAAACCTTGATTATTTTTCTTTTAACCCAAGATTATCAATTCAATTAAAAAATGTATCTATTATTTTCAAATTTATATAAATGTTATGAAATTTCCCAATTTCATACGTTTGACAAAATGGCTATAGACACCGGGCCACCATCTTGACATTTGCTTATTGGAGTCCAGCCAGAGATGGTATTTTTTATTATCACATTTTGCCTTACTTCCACAAAATAATTTCAAAGTTTTTAAAATATACAAGATGTTTTGAGTTGAATTCCCTTTCTGTGCTTCGGCATTTGGTTTTAGTCACATACATTCAGTTTCAGAGTCTGTTTAGATTAATTAATGCTAAATTCCTTTATATAATATTTTTCCCAGTGGGAGTTATTTTCATAAAAAATGGATTTAAATTTTTATATGTTCACTTAGGCATAAAAGTTTTATCAGAAAATGTTATGCTATACGGAAACTAGTCTAAAGAAACACAAGAAAGATCAATCATGTTTAAATTATTGATTATGAAACACATTCCAACTGAAATTCAATTTTTTTTAAACATCCCTAAAATGCAATACGGTCAGCGCTGATATATTTTAAATTGTCACAGTACTACAATCACTTATTATACTTAAAAACTTAAAACTTCATTGAAAAAAATGAACTTTATTCAAATGAGGTCCTCGACTTATAAATCGTCTGGTTTTCTATGTAAATGCAATGAAAATTTTATTCATATCACTTTTATTCCAGACTCAAGAGCTAAACAGTTTTGCTTTAAAATTATTCAACTATTTAAAATTATACAACTCGTACTCAATCGTTTACATTCTGCATCGATTAAAATTAGGCTTCGTTGTAGAAATTATCAAGTCTGATGATCATTTAAGCTAAAAAATATTGCAATTGCTTTGGCACAGAATATAGATGCACAGAAAATACGCAAAAATAAAGAGGTTTTAGGACGGATACAACACTAAGTATAAATTTAAAAGAACTTTGAAAATCACGATTTTTACAATGGGACAAGGAGATCGATGGCATATTTTATTTTGAAATGGGTCATGTGATCTTTTCATGTAATATGGGTGTAATTATTATTCTAATTTTTATTTAAAAACTACCGAACATGTTTTGCTGCATATTTTTTTGAATATTTTATGGGATAACTTGAGTATTTTCTAAAACTTTCGAAGTTATTTTTGAATTTTAACTTTGCCTAAAAACTGTTTGAAAATGTTAAAAAATGTTTGAAAAGGTTCAATATATTTCACTTTTTCAATACGGGTTCAGTCCAAAACTAATTGAGTGATATTATTGATTTACATCCCCATATGTTCCACAGTCAACAACATACTGAAATCACTATCTTAATAAAGTCATTTTTACGGCAGTTATCGTGGGAACGGACAGATAGAACACTTTTCAACTATATTGGAAAGAGTTAAAAAACTTTGCAGTTATCTTCAATATTCGCTGAGTCATTGTTCATATAAAAATGGGGAATTTTTCTTCTGCAGATCTTCACATAAAATTGCGAGAATCAAGATAAAATGGAATTTGAAATTTCACGATTAAGTTTATTTGGGTAGGTTTTTTTTATTATTTATCTTTCTATTGTTTCTATTATAAATATCTCTAAGAATATTATAGGTAATTGCACCGGATATATTTCTTTAAACTAGTTACTGTAAAACGCCACATTTTACTTGCCGTATATACATAGCATGTTGAGGGAAAATATTGTGCCGGGGTCGAAAATTCGAATTCGAGATTTTGACGAAGCAGCACGTTCCAAGTATCTCTGAACTCGAATCGCAAGGTTTTGGTGTTGTTCCTGTGTGAGTGTATGTCTTTAAGTCTGTGGATGCGATAGCTCACCAACGAATGGAGATTTTCGAATGAAATTTCGTACAAATATTAGAATCAGTGAATACCGATACCTAATTGATTTTAAACGGAGTCGAATGTTTGGGACGAACACCCCAAAATTTTCGAAAGAAATATAGAGAACTTTTTTTAAAATTCAGAACTTTCAATATTGTTTCGTAAATTATCATTATTGTGTAATTTTTCATTGGTACGTAGATGATTCAAACTTAGAACGCTACCGTGAACCGATTTCGAGATATTGCATATTTTCAAATAAATGTATAAAATAATCACATAAAATTAAAACAATATTGACTATTGTGAAATATTTTCTCTCTCCATTTGTAATAATTTGCATTAAATTTGTTAACGTCATTCTCATGGATCTAACCTATTCCATTCACGAGCGAAGATACTTTGTGTAATAGTTTTGTATTTTGCAGCCTAACAATTCGCCAATAGTCATTTCTTAAAAAAATGGTTTTTATCTGTTTGTCTGTACCGCTTTAGCGATGAATTTGGAGAACTTGGAAAGTAAATAGTCACCTTTGCGAAATTTTTCCCATATCAACGAATATATCAAAATTGAAAAAAATGACGCTAACATAATGAATTAATTATTTAAATATTTTAATAAATATGCTATCAGTACTGATAATCGTCAATTTAGAGTTGAACGAAGTTAATTGGGTACTTTGAAAGTTTTTATGTTGTCATCCGAAAAAGAGCCGAATGAACAATTTAAGGAAAAAATGTACAACCCAACAACAAATGTACAGGTCAATACATTGTGCCGTGCATTGTATACATCATGTTTTCACCATGAAAGAAGTAAATTCCATGTATTAGACAGGGAAAATCATTTGTTGTCCGCATCATATTTTTCTATTTGGACTTTAATTGCTCAAAGAATCGCATTACCTCTATTTTTACGAAAATATCCTCCACAAGAAAAAATATATAAAATAAATCATGCGTTTACTTTTTACCAACATTGAAATTGGAAGTATGCGTTTAAAACAAATTGCTGAAGTGCAATGCTAATTAAGAAAAAACACCCTGTATATTTTACGTTCAATTGTCTTTGTAATGCAAAACTTTAATCGAAAAGCATTCCTCAATTAATACGTCTTTCTATACCGTTTCTTTTACCCTAGTTAGGTTCTGTTGGTTTCAACTGCAGCGATATATGTGACTGCAGCAATGCCTCGTCAATGTGTAACTCCATATCTGGTAGATGCAGTGGTAATTTCTTTCAGCAAGGTAAGTATAACTGCCTAACGGTGTTCGTAATTGAGTCGAAACAATGCATATAGAATATGTTTAAATATTATCGATTTGCGGTGAACCGAATAAGAACAAGGAGACATAGGAGTTTTTTTTTTGAAATAATCTCAAAATCATTTCAAATAAACTGTAAGAACATTGTATTTATGAACGTTTATTTCTTCATGCCAGAGTACTCGTGGCAAAAAAGAGGTATCACGATGTAAGTAAGCAATATACTAGATCTCTCATACTACATGACGTATAAAGTTCTATAAAATATTATTTTTTATCAGCATCATCCACTTTACAGCGCTTGGAATCTTTTTATACCCTGTCTCACGAGGAAAACACATTTCTTTAAATCAATATTATTAATTATTATACGACCCCCTATCCATGCATAATTACTACATAGCTCCCAATAAGAACGGAATTCCTTTACGAACCCCAATTCTTCCAAGCAAAACACAAGTTTTATAATATACGAGCACTCGCTACCACCGATCAAAACGTAGTTATCTCACAAACTCTGAAACAACCTAAATTTCGGATCAGGAATAATAAATTAATAATTCTCCTCAAGACACCAAAAAAAGTAATTTTAATTTTATGTTTTTCGTTTCGTTAATATCTCTGTTCCGCAGTGGACTCCCGCACCCGGGCACGGCATTCGTTATAATATTCCTCAGGTCATTTTCATAATATTCCATTGTCAAAATATCATCGGATCATAATATTCCGAGTACGGCATTGGTAATGATACACCTTGGAGAGGTAGAGTATCATTGACAAGTCGTTAACAAGATTACTGGAATTTTTATTGATATGAAAATCTTCAAATAAATCTATATAGAATACTTCTGAATAATGTTGTTAAAAGAAAAATCAAACCGATGACTGATAATCGGAGTTTAACGGTTAGCCATTCCAATGGCATAATATAATCGGGTCATAACATTCCTGACACGGCATTGGTCATAATACTCCTCGGAGAGATAGGATACCATTGGGAAATCATTAGCAAGATTACTGGAATTTTTATTGATATGAAAATCTTCAAAGAAATCTAAATAAAATATTTATGAATAATGTAGGTAAAAGAAAAATCTAACCGGTGACTGATCATCGGAGTTTAATGGTTGGGGCTTAATTTACTGATACTTTGTTCCATGTTTCTTGCCCTGAAGAAAGCCGAATGATTTACGAATCATACTTTTGTTTACTTATCAGGACTTCGGAGCTACTTTTGAGTGACGCTTGTCATGTGTGTCTTGGTATTTCCACGCTGAAATTAGTGTTTAGAAAATTTTACACGAAAGAAATCTCAACTGGTCGCCTTGTTTTTAACGAATTGACAAGCTGTTAAAGCACTGCCCAACAATGCTAGTGGGTCACTGCCTGGACGAGGATAACGTGCCATACTTTCACACTACGTGCAACATCCGTGTACTACTCTAAAGTTGAAGTCATATTGACCATCCAACCTCACAAATTTGACAATCACCCATTACTAGCAACATAAGCTGTATTCGTTGCTAAACACTATAAAACGTTATTCCTTTTCTTTCACCCCAGACAGACCGATCTACACGAAGGCATAAATATCTGTTTAGATGGCCAGAAAAGTGTCATCCACTTAAGATCGGTACCCAGTGAGGGCGGCATCCACAGGGACCGTTCCCTCTTTTCTTAACCACCAACCACTGGGAAGGCCATTCAGACCCACATATTTAACGTGCTCGTACTCCGCGTAAACACGGGGACAGTTTGGGCAGATCCGGAAACAAATTCGGGTGCTCCATGTGCAATCCTAGCGCCTTTTAACCCTATACTTATTCGCCTTCGACCTAGACCGTCCTACTTATCCGAAGGTGTGAAAAACCCGGACCACACGGCTGACCCGAAGGCTTACACTAGCTATTTATGTGATCGGCTATCCGAAGGTGTCGAAAGCCCAGGCCAACCGACTTATCCGAAGACATAGAGTAACAAGATGGATGGCCGGGCTATCCGAAGGTGTTGAAGACCCAGACCGTCCGACTCGTCCTGAGGACTTGAGTATCTATTTGGACGGACGGCTATCCGAAGGTGTAAAGTATCTGTTTAGATGGCCGGGAAAGTGCTAACCAATTCAGACTGGAACCAGTTGTGGCGATTTCTACAGGACCCGTACCCTTTCTCTACAACCAACCTCTTGTAAAGAGTTACAGACACACATGTTTAATGTGCACGTATTCGCATGAACACGGCGACAGTTTGGGCAGAATCGAGTATCGAACTCGGGTCGTGCAAGTTCAATCCCCGAGCATTGACCATTAAGCTGTATCACCCCTTACAACGCCATTCATCTTCATCTTTTTCGATCCAGTCCGTCCGATCTACCGGAAGGTGTAAAGTATCTGTTTGGACGGCCTGGACGTGCCATCCAATTTAAACCGGAATCCATTAAGGGACGACATCGACTAGAACCGTACCCTCCCTCCCTCCCTATCACCAGCTCCTTGGAAGAATTTACATACCCGCATATTTAACATGCTCGTACTCCACATGAACACGAAGACAGTTTAGGCAGGTACGGGGATCGAACACGAGTCATCCCATACAAAGCTATTCGTACGACGCAATGAATTTCCAGCCACACACCACTACAGATGACAGAACTTATATTAGATAATCATTGGTAGACATTTTAATAGACTCCCAGAATTCCAACCTTCTGCAGTCATTTTACAATTTTACGTTTTGATAATGGTTAATGTATGGTGAAAACTAGGTATCATTAGATTGTCTACATGCTATTTATCGGTGTCTTTCTGGATGACCTCATTATCATACGATAATAGCAGTCATTTGTTTGTGTATAAAACACATATTCCTTATGATGCTTATATCCGCACTCCTGGATCCACTTCGGCCATCTTACTATCGCATATATTCGACTGGGGGTAACAACCGACATGTCTGGCTGACTATCCGCATTGTTTTACGCCTTTATTATATATTTCCTGGATCTCACACTGCAACTCATCTTGCTGTTAAATGCGTCATCAGGTCATCTCATACTGGTTATTGTAGAAACAGAACTAGAACGGCGATCATATTTATTCCAGCCAGTGAGATTTTTATATGAGCCCCGGATGTGTTCTTCATGCGCTCTGGAACCTCAGTTCTCACTTATTGACGACACATTTTAGTCATTTAGTTACCTCCCTGGGAAGTACTTATATACCGGGTTTGCTATGCTTTGACAATATTTAGTGGTGCGTTATTTTTGTAGTTGTTGCGGAATGTATTTGCATATACCTCAGTGACACATCCACCTTGAAATCTTCTGTCGAATCTTCCGTTTCTGGCACTGTAATTTCTGTGAACAAAAGTATACTATTCATTTATATCGTGAGTATCTATCTATATTTCTCTTCTTATCAGTTATTTTCATTACAGGTGGAATTTTTAAAGGAAAAATTTCTAGGCTGCTTTCCAAGCCTTTAGTGATATTTGCTTTGTCTGCAGGAGCAGTTTTTCTACTTTCTCTCTGTGCAATTTTTTATCTGCATAGAAAACACAAAAGAGGAGCTACAGATGTGATAATGGTTGAGTAAGTATTTAATATGAATGCTGTATGAGTCAGAAATTCTTTAAGGTACTTTAATAAGTATCACTTGAGGAATAATGGTTGTTGTTGTTGTTGAAACCCAGACCGTCCGACCTACCAGAAAGGTGTAAGGTAACTGTTTGGACGGTCGGGAAGTGCCATCCAATTTAGACCGGAACCCAGTGGGGGAGGCATCCACAGGGACCGTACCCTCCTTCCCCTACCACCAACCTCTCGGAAGGACTTTCGGACCCACATGTTTAACGTGATCGTACTCCGCATGAACACGGCGGCAGTTTTGGCAGTGGCTGGAATCGAACCCGGGCCTACCGAGTGCAACTCCAGCGCGCTAACCAATGGGCTACCGCGCCCCTGAGGAATAATGGTGAAAACCTTCACTACAAAATATTTATTTTTACTCTCAAATATTTATTTACCATACAGTGTAAAGTTTAAAGAATAGCAAAATATTATAATGGGATTAAATATCTGTCCCCTTGAGTTAGTATTACACATTTTAATTCATTCTGAATTGTAACCAGACGTCGTTTTCGTGCTCTTGAAAGTAATGAAAGATTCAAATGACATTCGGTTTGATTGTTGCAAACTCAATTGAATGTCTAGATCTTTTTAAGTTCTACGAAAACAAACAAAAATAAATAAAATAATAATTTTATGAAGACGCTTTTATATAGTGATAAGTGACGTATACACTTCACTTTCGACTGAACAGTTAACCCTTTGCTTACGGGTGGGACAGCGTCTGTCCCAAAAAAAGAAAGCCTCTCAAATAGACAGGTATTTGACATACCCTATCCCAAACAGTTCGATCCCCCTTTGCAGACATTGGCGTCCATGGACGCCAATGTCTGCAAAGACCATGACGTTATGGACGTTCCACAAGTGATACATCCTGGACCGAAGACTTCGGGTCTGTCGTGTGGTCTTGGTTTTTCACATCCTGGACCGAAACTGGAATTCCTTTGTGAATGTCCAACCCCATTTTGATCTTCTCCCGAAATTCGTATCAGTCACTATCTAAGCTCTATCTATAGCCGATTCTAAGAAATATATGCTTAAAATTAAATGTTTAACCAAAGGGAGGGAAAAATCGGAAATGCAAATCCTTAGCGCACCAGATATCCTCCAAAATCTGATTCTGAATCTACTCCTATATACTAGACCCTTCTATATTTTTCTATATCCTTTTTATTCTTTGTATATCCTATTTTGAAAAGTAGATGTGGTAAAGACAATGTAATTTTTTTATGTAATCCCCAGAACCGGAAATGGAAATCATTAATGTGTGCAAAAGTTCTACGAAAGCAAACAAAAATAAATAAAATAATAATTTTATGAAGACTCCTTTATATAGTAATAAGTGACGTATACACTTCACTTTCAACTGAACAGTTAACCTTTAACTATCCTACCCCTTCAGAATTTAATGCTAAATGCATATCTATTATCATCAGATCATTATTTATAGTCATTCATAAAAAAAAAATAGATATTTAAAGAAAATGAATATTTTTGGCCAGGAAATGGGAAAAGAACCAAAATTGGAATTCTTAGCGAACTCATCCTACTTTTTTAAAAATTATATGCTGAATCCATATTATTCATCATCTGAGCTCTATATACAGTAGATCTTAAATAGATAAATGCCTCAAAAAAGTCTCGGTGGAAACATAAATGACAAATTTGTTTGCTATCTGTATTTTGCCCTGAAACAATTCCGTGAATTGTGATATTAAAATAAATATTCAAGGGATAGAAACATTATTGGGATATTAAATTATAGGAATTTCAATGGAAGAAAGATAGAAACTGGAAAACTTATAATAAGGAATGAAAAATCGATTTTCTCTGCATAATTTAATTTTTAATTGTTAAAAACTTCAAAATGTTTTCCAAGTTTATGTTTAATATCGATAAATAAAAAAAAACGTATTACATTTTTGATTAAAAATCTGTATGTTGCATGACTATTTTTACATATCTTATTGCTTCAAATAAAACAAATTCAGAAAATTTGACTACAGTAATTCATTTGGGTCAGCAAGCTGCACATTATAAAGTAGAACTGATTTACATAAATTAAGTTTTAACTCAATTCAGGTTAGTATAATTAACGTGTGAAAATCCAAAGATCTTTTGCCATCTCTAATCAAATTCTATCAGTAGACAGGAAACTTTGTTTGTCGACTATTTTTATTACTCGATCAAATATCCCATTGAATTAAAAGTCAAATTCAGTAATATTTTAATAGATTTTTTTCTATTAATGGCTATGAGATACAGTGAGATAAATGAACTATAGCTAGACCAATATATATTTTTTAACTAAACAATATGCAAAGTGAACTGTACCGATCATATGGATCGATATATGATCGATCATATGGCAGGATATTAAAAGTCTCATATTTTCTGGCTGTGGACTCTACCTAAAATGTATAATCATTTAAACGTTACAATTAGAGGAGACCATATAATTTTGCTCCCTTAGCGTCATAATTAATAATATATAAATGAAAAAATTGTGTCAATGTGTATTGTTTAGGCCATTAGATGCTGTTCTCCGTGAAATACTAAGGAATTTGTTAAAATCATATGAAAAATAAGTTTGTTAGAATATTTTGAGTTTTCCATACTATGACACACAAACAGTATTGGATTTTGAAAATTTATTAAATTCGAGATTTTGACATATAAGAATGTATAAGACCCATATCGAATATTTTAAAAAGAATGTAAGACTGTTTGGATACGATACATCAAAAACAGTCTGGGTTATTTATTATGCATAACACTTATATATCCTAGAATAATTATAGTAGTATAGAATAGGATAATGGTAGTGTAATGGAAGCGATGCCATTACACTATATATCCACATCCTCAGTATATATCCACATCCTCAGTATGGGGATAATGTAAAAAAAAATCGAATTAATAAAACCTACCACCTTTAAAAGGCTGTTGCCAAGGTGAAAAATCTTTTGAACAATATATACGCGACATTTAAAAAAAAAGTGTTACTAAATCTCAAAATCATGGAATTTTTTTTTCTTGGTAATAATAAGTTTTATATACGAGTAGAGCTAAACTGAATATAAGTGTTGAGAGGAGCCTTATACTGAGATGTTATACATTTCTAATTCAAGAAATATATGTATGATCAAAAAGCAATAAAGAACAACATATTATGTAATTTTTGTTAAAAGTAAACGCAGGAATTGACTGTGATGTTTTTATTTATTTTTTTTTTATAAAAGAGCGCAATTCCAATAAGCAAGGAATACTTTCTGGGCCAGGCTGGAACTTTGGCCAGGCTGGAAATTCTTTGTACTGTAAACTGGATTTTTAATTATTAACTAAAATTCAATTATTGAAAGTAAGTCTCATATGGTTTCATATTTCAATATGGTGTAAGTTAATATAAAACATATGTCTGTCAAAATGGTGTACGTTAATATAAAACTTATATCTTTAAAAATATTTTATTATCTTTTTTTTAGTTTGATATCAGAAAAAAGAGTTTATGAAGACGAAATGAATGGAAAAGATAATGGTATGAATAGTATATGTCTGAATTACTACATATTTAAATTATTGAACCGTGTTTTCCTACGAATTAGCATATGGTCCACTTGTAACGAAGACTGATATAGCAGAGAATTGGTTTTGATGTAGCTCTCATTGTCCATTGGGATCCATAATGCCTCATTTATATAAAACATAATGGATATTGCTAACAATAAAATGTCTTGGAAATATATTCCGTATTATATCGCATTGATGTTCTAGCGTCACTCACCGGTCTGAATCGAAAAAACCCTGATATTTAGCAATTGATTTTTTTAGAAATGTTCCCCAAAATGCAAAGCACAATACTTAGCGTTTTAATTTAGTAGTATAAATATTGTTGCATGTCGAATCTAGCTTTCCAATAAATATCATGTCTGGACCTAGGCTTCTTCGTTCATTCTAAACCGTTTACCACTATTTATATTGTGAGTTTCTCTTAAAGGAAGTATTTTAGTTTTATTACATTGGCAACCGTTTCAGATATGACTAATATCCATAAATAGTTTTATTTTTAGCAACACGCAATAGATGGCGATACCAATCAAAATTGGCCGAGGTATTGGGGTTTGGGATCCAACTGAATTTCAACTAAGAAGTTTCTAACTTTAATATTTGAGTTTTAAAAATATCTCGAAGTGGTGGTTTTTTTTTAGGAATCGAAATACATTTGTATCAAACTTCACGGTTGAGAGTCGTTTAGATTTGATTTTCAGCTACAGGCGACATAAATAGACACAAAAAAATCTTCTTCTATTATATATATATATAATAAAATGTAATAAAACATTAAAAGCTTAAAAGATCGAGATTAAAAATTCATATAAATGAAATTTAATGCGCAATGCAGCAGCATTTTCCTCATGATAAGAAATATATTAAAATAAGATATAAATAAGGTAATGATGTGTCCTATCACTTTATCCTGGTAAGGATTTTGATCACAATGACATTTTTCTTCATTTTCTGGCATAAGGTGTTGGCTCAGATAATTATAATTAAATATGTGTCTACCCAAAGGTATTTCGTATCGGTATGACGTTTTGATTGTTAGATTCAGTATTGGCAGATGCTTCTGGTGGATGTTCTTATTCTTCCAAACGGAAACGGAATATGATTAAAAGTTTTATTTTGAAATAAGACAGTAAAATATTCCATAAAACGATTTTTTATTTCTTGATCACTTTGCAATTCCAAACATAGGTATTTAGAACGTCTTTTCAACCAATCACTTAAGGTGGCAATATTTTGCTTCTGTAAGGAAGTCAATTCCCTTTCAAACCATAAATCAACTTTTTTAGACTATATGTTCCATATTTTTATCATATATATTCTTCGTATGCTCAAAACATATTTTTTAATGTGTTCAACTTTATGATCATTATAATTGTAAAGATACTGTACAAATGGGTTAAAAGAATCTTTGCGTTCGTCAAAACTTTGTTTTCCATTTTTTGCTTCTGAACCATCTACGACGGGTGTTTTTATTGCAATTATTTACAATAACATTATTAATGTTTGAATTATAAAATTCACTATTATGTAATTTGTTAAACAACAATGAATTTAAGCCATATAGCTAAATCGAATTGCGTTGCATTATCGGCATGTTTTCCCACCACAGTCTGTCTTCATATTTAACTACGATGTCTAAGATGGTAATGGAAATATTACTGAAGGAATGATCTTGGAAATGAGAATATAAAAGGCGGTATTCTTGATTTAATGTAGAATTTTTCTGAATCTGACTTCGGTGAAGATTAATTCGCAAATTCTGAGGATTTTTGGTTTGACCTATATAAGCCAAATTACATGTTTTGCACGTGATCTGATA
>OX578148.1:55923049-55958049 GCA_951213105.1 Amaurobius ferox | reverse complement strand
ATAAATCTTGTCGTGACGAAAATCATTGCTTAATGCTTAATAGACATACAGGCACTTTTCTGCAGGAGATACTGACGTTTAATTACATTTTCTGTTATGCCGTATGTTCTTCAATTGTGGGTGTATTCATAGCATTCAAAAATGAGTCTGAATTTCTAGATAACCAAATATTTTATTTAAAAGCACTAGTAAATGTAAAATGAAATAATACGACAAACAACTAATGACACTACAGCCTTCTTACAAGATCACAAATCAACGACAATAAAACAGCAATTAAATGCTCAATAAATTCACAAAATAACCGAAACTATTCACAAAATACTGAAGTATCTCACAATTCAATTTGACATGTATTACGGCAACTCTGACCAAATGAACGATGAAATAATACATTCTCCATAGAAATCTTTCGGAAGTAGTTGAAGAAATGATGTAAACTAATATAGATGTCTAGAAAGTGCTAGCGGATTCAATAACTCGTCAATAATCGCCAAATTGGCTATATTTCGTCCTATCTGACACCAGGTTACGAAAATGTCGCCAAGGTCTGGCAACCCTACTTCCACATACTAGCGACTGTTGCCTGTAAAAGTTGTTTTACCGTCGAGATAGGAAACATGTCTCAAAAGAATTTCCCATTTTTGTTGCACTGTCCCTCCTTAAGGCTGCACGTCCCAGGCAGTATGACCCCATTGTAATCCATATTAGGGGATTAATCTGTCGATATAAACGACATTTGACTTGGTTAAAGACGATTTTCGAATTCGATAGATAACACTGTATATTCCTTTCAGTATGATGTAAGATATTTTCAGTTGTTCTGTAGTGTCGGCAAAAATCCTGATCATCGCCCATGGTTAAACAACCACACTTCATTAGCAGTGTGAGGGAAATTTGATTTGTTTTGATACATTAAGTCAAACGGGATGTATCACTTTTATTTCACAACTGGAACATGGACTGCAAACTCTCCACACGCATCCAACACATGCATCATCTAACACAACCTACCATTTATTCAACACACCAAAACTCATTCCGTAGCGCCTCCTTGCGACACTTTTCAAATTAATACACATGGACTTCAACATACCGCCCGGCAATGCAATGTTTTTTAAACATTCAACAAATTGTAATAAAAAGAAAATACAAGATATTGTTTACACAATTTGAAACAATGAACAAAGGAATTTTAAAATAAACACAATCTTGATGAAGATAGAAAATTGAAGTAAACTAAAATGTAACAGTTCTTATTGGATAAACAAATACTATCATAGGAAGCAAAACACAAGAATTGCAATTATATAAAAATTATCTAATTATTCACAGGAAGAACGCTAATCTTGGAGACAGGGCGTCTATAATTAACCTTTTTTGTTTGTACCTGTACTTATAGTACTTGTTTGTCTGCACCTGGATACATTCCCTTAACCCGTCCTATCAGCCACTTGCAGATACGAAGATTGTCTTCCTTAATAAGCTCAAGTGTTCCCAATTTCAGATTGTACTTTTAAAACATCCACTTTGATCGCTGTTGGAGATTATTGAGATAATCTCTTTTCCACCTTCGCCAGATGGATTGCGTAACCTTAGTTGTTCACTTCCATCTACTGAGTCTGTTATCATTTAGACCAATTATCTCTGGTTCTACAATAGTATTTATAGGTCTTCTTATCAAGAAGTGGCCAGGATTCGAAATCATCTCCATCCGAGGATAAAGGAATGATTGGACGAGAATTAAAGACGACATCCACTTGCACCTTAAATGTTTCAAACTCTTCATACGTAAATTTCGCATTTCCCATTACACGCTTTAGGTGATACTTAAATGAATTGATGCCTACCTCCCAAAGACCCCCCAAAATTGGGAGCTCTGGGAGGAAGAAACTTCCAGTCAATATCCTCTTATGCCAAATAACTAGCCAAATTTTCATCTGGAATTTTTAATAAATTGTGCAAAATTTTAATTTCTGAGTGGGCACCTACAAAATTCAAAGCGTTATCTGAGAAAAATTTCGCACTCTTACCACGTCTACCAAGAAATCTTTTTAGAGTAGCCATGAAGGACGCAGAAGTTAAATCCGAGACAATTTCTTGATGGACTGCTGTGGACACGAAGTACACAAATATGGCAATATAAATTTTATTTAATACACCCTTTCTCTGATTTTCATACTTGACACTAAAGGGTCCACCAAAAATCGACACCCGCATGATTGAAAAGGTATGTTTGAGCAACACGTTCTAGGGACAAGTTTCCCATGATTTAGTCAGTCAAGACAGGCATCGTCTGAAATCAAGTTACACACTCATGAACTACCCTTCTGCACAAAATTCTATCGCTAATTGGCCAAAACACTTCGCTTATGAAAGACAACAAGGATTGAGAACCAACATGAACATATTTCATACGAAAATATTCAGTAATTAATTTTGTAAGTTTATGCTTACCAGGCAAAATAGCTGGATATTTCTGCTCATAATTGAGATCTGAATTACTCAGACGACCACCTACACTTAAAATGTGTTTATCGTTGAAAAACGGATTCAAGGATTTGAGTCTACTGTTACTCGGTACAGGCTTACCTTTTTCTAAATTCCAAATTTTCTTACCAAAGGTATCCTTCTGTATGCACTTAATCAGAAACTGTTGTGATCCTTCAATTTCTGTAGCAGCAAGATAATCTACCGCCTTCTCATTTGGTTTCCCAATGTTTTAATAAAACCTGAAAATATAACTTACATCTCGAAGAATTTTAATATAATTGTTGCTAAGACAAATATTATCATTTAGAAAGGAATAAATATGTACAGTTAATGAAATGTTTGTCTGAGCTTCATCAGTAGTTGGATCAGATTTGACATTTTTCTTCAGTTCGCAATAATACTCTTCATCGTCTGTAGAAGAGTTCACGCAATCACTCGGAATATTAGGTTGTCACAAGAAAGGTAGTACATACCACCAAAGCTCATTATGCAGAACTTTCTCTGGATCTATTCCTCTGGAGACTAGGTCTGCTGGATTTTCCTCTGAACGAACATAATGCAATGGATCACTATTCGTTAAACTATGTATTGTAGAAACTCTGGTGGCTTACAAAGATTTTAAACAGATGAGGCTTAATTTCTATCCACGCGAGTACAATCGTTGAATCTGGCCACAAATGAATTTCTAAAATATCCAGTCGCAAGCACTTTACGACACGTTGCTGAAGTTGAGATAGCAGGACGTCAGTACACAATTCTAAACGTGGAATGGTGATTGATTTGATTGACGCAACTCTTGATTTACTACACAAAATATGTACAGTAATATTACCAGAAGTTGTAATGGATATGAAGTATATTGCAGTTCCAAACCCGTTTCCGGAAGCATCCGAAAATCCATGAATCTCCACTCGCCCTGCATTCTCAGTTAAAATGCACCTGCTGACGTTGACGTCCTTTACAACCCTCAAGAAAATTTTAAAAAAATTGCCATTCTTGGACTTCCTTTTCAGAGATTGGATCACTCCAAACTATTTATAGATTTATAGATTTATTATAGATCCAATTTATTTAGAGATTATTAAAGAAATCCGCATATCTGTATCTTTAAATTTGAGCGAGTTGTATTTAATTGAAAATTGAACATTGTGAATGGGGACCATATATAAAACTAGAAATGTGAATTTGTGACATATCACAAAAAATATAAAATTGGATGATAATATATAGGATACCCAATCGCGTAGAGAAAATCACTGCTTTCTTTATATGATCTCTGTCTGGGTAATGCTTTATTTAGATGCATTTGTGATAAAAAATTTAGACATATATTATCGTATTTTTGACCTAAACAATTTCCATCGTCAATGTGTTTATGATCCCTATTTTCCCTGATGAAACAGCCCCTCATATGGCACGGAAAAGTGGTATAAGTCAGATTTTTTCCTTTATCATAATTCGGTTGATTTTAAAGATATAGATATGCGGGTTTTTAATGATCTTGCTGCATTAAAAATAAAATTTTTCTGATTGACAAAATTTGTTTAAAAATAAAGGGTCCTAAAAAATTTAAAATTGTAGCATTTTGAAAATTAAAAGGAGGACTGTTTCATTAACGTAGTCCCATCACCTACCTTACTTTCAACAGTTTTAACACTTTACAACAAAATTGAAAAGTGTTTATGACTTTGTCCATTCTGTCTGTCTGACCCGTTAGCAATATAACTGCCGTAAAAATTACTTAATCAAAATGAAATTTTAGTATGTTTTTCAGACGGTCTGTAGAACCTATGGGAATATAAATGAATAATATAATCCAATTAGTTTTGGATTGAACCCGGGTTGAAAAAATGAAATACATTGAACCCTATGGGACCTAATTTTTTAAACATTTTTTAAGCGGATTTAAAAATCACAAATTGCTTCGAAAATTTTAGGTAATATTCAAATTATTCCATAAAATGTATAAAAAAATTTTCAGCAAAATATATTCAGTAGTTTTGTAAATAAAAATTAAAATAATAATTACACCTCTTATATGAAGCGATCACGTGAAAATGATATGTAAAGATCACGTGACCCACTTCAAAATAAAATATGGCATCCGTCTTGTCTCAAAATCGTGATATTTAAAGTTCTTTTTATTTCATATTAAGTGTTGTATTTGTCCTAAAACCGCTTTATTTTTGCTTAAATTCTGTGCATCTACATACTGAAACAACGCAATTACAATATATTTGAATTTAAATGATCATCCAAATTTGATTATTTCTACAACGAAGTCTATTTTTCACTTATGTAAAATGTAAACAGTAAAATATGTAGAATGAGTTGTATAAAAATTGCTTTATTTTTTTAACGCTAAAGTATTTAGCTCATGGAGTCTGCATAGCTGATATGAATGAAATATTCATTAATTTTAGAGAGAGAAGGAAGATTTTTTTCAATGAAGTTTTAAGCATAGAGTTTAATTACTTGTAGCCGCATAGTCTTAAGTTTTTAAATAAAATAAATTATTTTAGTACTGTGATGAATGAAATGATTAGGAAAATGTTATGCATGAAATGCTGCTTTTACTGAGAGAGCCAGGCGTGTTATTTTTTCTATGACGTCATTTGAATGAATGTCAGTTGTTTTCGATGATGTTTTCAAATATAATAAATTAATGTAGTATTGTGATAAGCTTTAAAATATTACTTAGGAATGTATTGCATTTTAGAGATGCTTAAATAAAATTGCATTGAAGTTGGAAAGTGCTTCATAATCAATGCTTTAAGCATGATTGATCTTTCTTGTTGTAATTTACATTGCCCACTTATCTCCAAAATGTAAATAATTAAAGCGCGTTTCAGTCTTTTGGGGACACCCTATGTATGTAATTAAATCGAAGTTTTTTTTCCACTGACTTTGAAATTGGACAACCACAGAAACATTTCATCAGTAAAATTCAAGAAAATATTGAAAAGGATAATCATATTTGAGTGTATTCAAATTCATCACGGTGTAAGTCTACATAACTACAATATTACGATGTTGAGGATAAGTGTTAAATATTCTGTAATGTCTGAAATGGGGTAGCATTCCCAATTTCAAATACATTACTTCCTCTCATGCAATGTCTAAATACATAAAGAATATTTTCTTTTCAGTCGACGCGGTAGTCGAACGGTCAAGGCGAGCGTTCCCAAAGGAATCGTTCGACCGCCGCGTTGTGTGTTCGAGTCTCACGTAAGACATGGGTGTTGTGTTGTGGGCGTAGTGTGTTCCGCCCCCCTCTGGTGCGCCTGGGGCAACGTCCTAGGACGGCTAAATGGTTCACGTTCCCGGCCGATATATAGGCAAAAGATGAAGAGTCTAGCGCCTGGCCATTTAAAAGAAAAAAAATATATATTATTTTCAATTTCACGAAGTACCATGGGGTTTGCAAAATAAATTTACGACAACGCAAAGTACGGAAGATATTTGATCGATAACATTCAATATATTGAAAAATGCATCTTTCAATACCGGCGTGGCCAACCACAAAAATAAACACTTTATATTTTATTCTCGAAATATAAGTTTTCGAAGCCCAAAATGCTGGTTTAACAAAGGTATTTCTAAATATTATGTTTTGATTTTAACTAAACTTTATATTTAAATGTTTACATAAACGTAGATTTGATTTTGTGAAGGTATGAGAAAATTCGTACACATTCTTTGAAAGTCAAATTTAATTCCATCAGTGGAAAAACTTCAAATAATAGACTTTTTCAATGCATTTATAATTATTATAATTAATAAACAAAATTATGAAAATTTTAATTATATTTATTTGCTATTTTTATCTACTGTAAAATTCTGTACCTTGAATAATATTTGGGTTTTATAGATGTTTTTATACTTTTATTGTTTTTATACTATTTTTCTTTTGTAACTTTTGTACAAAAGAAAAATAAGTTTATTATTTGAATGGTTGGCGTTTTGTTAAAGTTTGGTAAATTGTGCATTCATTATTTTGAGGCATTCATTAAATTTTGCCTTGCATTGGTAAAACTCTGATTTAAAATCACGATCTATAAGAGAAATTGCTTAAATTTGAGCCTCGCTAAAAGCGCTTCCCTAATTATAACTCATCACACAATTTATTCAAACTGCTTAAATAATAAAATTGAATTACACATATATCCATGCAAAATATAGAACAATGAATATTAAAATAATGAAATTTTTATTTAACATTTATTAGTTACTTAAAGTGGAATTTTGCTCTTCTATCCACTGTTATGAAGCTTTTATTGATTTGGCAAAAAATCATTTTCCAATTAAAAATTTTAAAATTATTGGTATACCCAGCCAAAATAAAATCCGAACACAGGCCATTGTTCTGTCTTCTTGGTCGCAAAGTAAACTGAAATGTATCATTAGACTTCTATAAATAAATGATAGAGTACTGTCCTACTACTGTACAGTAAACTCAAATGTATCATTAGACTTCTATAAATTACTGAGCTATTACTGTCTTCTATAAATAAATGAGCTACTAATTTCATATTACACTGTCTTCATTTTGAATTTATCTTCTACTCGATTTTCTCAAAGGGTTTTCTAATTTGATATCCGATTTTGATCACCTAGGTCAAAGCACGCAAAATTAATTTAAAACGTACATATACTCTACTCTAACTGTTGGGGCATTATACCTGATTGAAATATTGAGCTCCTAGTTTTAAATTGGTAGTAAAGTGTTTCTTTTATATTTTTCGAAATAATTACCCACCAAACTATTTATATATACATATATATTATATAAAAGTATACAAATATATATTATATATTTATAATATATATTTATGATTAATTATTTATAGCACAATCGATATTGGATTCTTAATCATTTTTTTCAGTTTTCTGCATTGGTATTAATCAATCACTTTTTAAATTAGTCACTTACTCGCAAATTGTTTTAAGAACTTCCACTATACAGTTTTTAGAAATATTCTAATTGCTTAAACTGTTCCTTTACCCAACACCGAAGATTTCATTTTAGTCATAATTTTTACTTTCCCTGCAATACATAGTAATGTATTGGAAAGTATTGGAATCTTACCGAAAATCGCAACTCGAGTTTTTGACGGATCTACACGTTTTGGGACCTCTAGAATACGATTACTTACGATACTATACGATAAACCAATTTTAGCGTGACGTCTGAGTGTGTGTCTGTGTGTCTGTCTGTCTGTGTATTTGTCTGTCTGTGTGTCTGTGCAGATTTTGTATCCACTCTAACTAAAAAACGAATTGACCGAATTTCATAGAATTTGGTGGATAAGTCACTTGTGGGAGAATCTGGTGCTGATTCGTTTTGGGTACGATTCGGGATAAAAGAACCCGCCTTTCTTTTGCGAAATATCCCGTAAAAGTCTGTATCCACTCTAGTTGAGAAACTAATGGAGTAAATTTCACAAAATTCAGTAGATAAGTCCCTTGTGAGTTACCCTGGTGCTCATTTGATTTTGGTACGAATCGAAAAACAATAACCTGCCTTTTCTTGCAAAATGGCCGCAAAAGTCGTCAAAATCAAAATAAAAAAACTACGTATGCTCAAATATATCTATTAAACGCTTGTTTTATACACAATTTTTAACGAGGAAAAGATTAAGATCCACCCCATTGCACTAGGACTAGCCGTTTTCGAGATATTTTAGTTTTTTCGCATTTTTTCTGAGCCACCTTTGAAAATAAGTTCAGTTACCAAATGAGAACGAAAATTAAATTAAAAGTGCCAATTCAGTGTCCATTTAAATAATTGTGGGCGTTATTTTGTGCAATTGAACTCAATGTAAGGAAGTATTGAAGAAATAAAGAGAACGTGAATATGAGTCTGCAGAGAAAGTCATGTGCTGCCCACATCAGATGTTTTGTTTTTGATAGCAAG
Organism: Amaurobius ferox; assembly: GCA_951213105.1. Classification (NCBI taxonomy): domain Eukaryota; kingdom Metazoa; phylum Arthropoda; class Arachnida; order Araneae; family Amaurobiidae; genus Amaurobius; species Amaurobius ferox. The sequence continues at coordinate 55,949,639 of OX578148.1, read as the reverse complement.
ATAGCTGATATATACGTTACGACTAATATGAGTACAGCATACGGTAACTGTTCTTACTTCTTTTCTCTACTTCCGTCTGTACAAATTGAATACTATTATTTAGAAGAAAAATAAAATAAATTGAAAATTATGTATTGTGAATGTACTATCTGCAATCAATTTTTTTGTAACAATGTGTGCTAAATATATAGAGAAATTCGCTTTTAGGTAATAATATAAATATACTTAAGATTTCCACTTCCGTATGAAAACCCCCTCTACTAAAGTAGTATTTTAAGTGTTGCCTTTCAGTTTATAAGTTTACAACAAATTGTGTCAAGTATGAGACAAAAAAAATCTTATGTGGGCAGCACATGACTTTCCTTATATAATGCAATGAATTTACTACTTTTACAGTAAAAAATTATTTTCATAGTAGTTTTTTATATTCTTTTCAAGATATTGGATTTTCGTCAATGAGCCGTCATTTTCCATGTCGTCATTCATTTAGCGTCATTTTTATCCATTTGGCGAGATTTTCGCTAATTTAGCAACATTTAATAAAGTCGCCAAGTTGACGACATTCCACTAAATTCGTCGCCTAAATCTCGCCAAGCATTATGGACGAAGGAATAAGTAATTCTTACAGCAGATAATGACTATTGGCGTTCAAGTACAAAAGTATTACTCAATGTATCTTTTTTCATGAATGGAATGAGCTATATCCATGAGAATGATGTCACCAAATTTATCGCATGGTATTGCATATGAAAACTAAACATGTTTTTCAATTGGAAATATTTTTTTTTATTTTATATGACTTTTTGATAATTTTTTTGAAAAATGTGCAATATCTCGAGAACGGTTCATGTTAGTGTTATAAAATTTATGTCAATCGTTTTCTAATGAAAAAATTACATAAGAAATGTCTACTTGCGTAACTTTGTTAGCGGTTTTGATTTTTTGACGATTTTTTCAAAATTTCACTCGAAAATTTAGGGGGGCTCTTAACATTCGATTGCGTATAAAAACAATAGGCTTCCAGTGTTTACGGATTGTGAGTTTTGTACCAAATTTCGTTCGAATCGGTCCATTCGTTCGTCAGTTATCGTCTCTACAGACTCACTGACACACACACACACACACACACACACACACACACAGACATCACTTCAAAAATGTTTGATTCGTGATCAGGCATGCTTGAAACGTGCTCTCCCATCGAAAACTCGAATTCGAATTTTCGACCCCGTCACAAAATTTATTATACATTATGTATATAAGAAAAGTAATATGCGTTAAAGTCATTTAATATTTTAATGCGATACGTATTTCTGTGCTAGACAATTTAAAGTCGATACTTAAAAACACATTGTATAATTTCTAATCAGTCCAAGTAGAAATTGAAAATACACTTCTGCATGATTCGAATAGAATGCCAATAATTTTAATTTGACTTCGTAAGGAAAATGAACTAGTGGTCCCAGGGCCACTGAATTTATGTTGATTCAAAAAACTTCGTTTAGCATTAATGAATTGATGGTTAAAAATGTTTTTTACGCTACAACTAAAATTCACAAGTTCTGTACACCACACATAAGATATTTTGTAATGAATGCGTCTCATTAACAAAATAGAAAAGGTATAACACCAGAGTATACCCGACCTTTATCTTACTACATTAAATATAGAGACTGGCCCTGAATAGTTTTTCCGCGGATCTTCCATATTTATGGCCGGACTCCTACAGATCTTTATATTTAGCATAATGCTGACATGGCAAAACTTAAGATGGCATAAAAATAGATTTTGGTATATGAATTTCTTGGTATATGAATTTATTAACGACAACTAAATATACAGATCACACTTTATGCAAATCAGGTACATATTAATTTATACCATACATTATTCCGAGTCTAATGATGATTTTAGTTTCATTGTACGATCCGAGGAACCAGATTATCAAGTTTTGTTCGGATTTTATTTGGCTATCTGTAGATGTAGACAATAAAAAAATCTAATGTGGACAACACATGATTTTCCCTGCAGACGCGAATTCATTATTTCTGTATTTCTTTAAGAACTCATAAAATTGAGTTTAATGGTACAAAATAATACAAAATTTTCATTTTCAATTCAATTTCTGCTTTTATTTGGTAACTGAACATTTTTCCAAAGGCGGCATAACAAAAATGCAAAAAATCTCAAATATCTCGAGAACGCTTAGTCCTAGAGTAATAGAGTTATTCTTATTCTTTTCCTCGTCAAACATTACGTATAAAACAAGCATTTAATTGATACATTTGAACATAACGTCAAAAAATCAAAACCAATAATAAAGTTACGTAAATAGACATTTCTTATGTAATTTTTCATTAGAAAACGATTGACATAAATTTTAGAACGCTAACATGAACCGTTCTCGAGATATTGCACATTTTTCAAAAACATTATCAAAAAGTCATATAAAATAGAAAAAAAAATATTTCCTCTTGAGAAACATGTTCACTTTTCATATATAATATCATGCGATAAATTGGGTGACATCATTCTCGTGGATCTAGCTCGTTCCATTCATGAAAAAAGATACTTTGAGTAATACTTTTGCATTTGAACGCCAATTTATCTGCTGTAAGAATAACTTATTTCTTCGTCCATAACGCTTGGCGAGACTTTGGCGACGAAATTGGCGGAATGTCGCCAACTTGGCGACTTTTTGAAATGTTGTCAAATTAACGAAAATCTCGCCAAATGGATAAAAATGACGATAAATCAATGAAAATGACGACTAATTGTCGAAAATTCAATATCTTGGAAAGGATATTAGTATCTACTAGAAGAAAAACCTATTTATTTTACTGTGAAAGTAGTAAATTCATTTCATTATATAAGGAAAGTCATGTGTTGCCCAAATCAGATTTTTTTTTTAGAAATTGGCGATTTTTGCGGGCCATTTTGTAAAAAAAGAGCAGGTTGTTCTTTTCCGAATCATACCAAAATCTAATCAGCACCAGAGTATCCCACAAGTGATTTATCTACCAAATTTTGTGAAATATGGTCAATTAGTATTTCAGCTAGAGTGGATACATGAGATTTTTGTGGGCTATTTCGCAAAAAAAAGGCGGGTTCTTATTTTTGAATTGTACCAAAAACTACTCAGCAGCAGGGTCATGCCCAAGAGTCTTACCAACCAAATTTTATGAAATTCGGTCCATTAGTTTTTGAGTTAGAATGTATACATACATTGCACAGACAAACACAGACACATACGTCACGATAAAAATGGTTTTTTCGTTTTCAAGAGGTCTCGAAACGTGTAGATCCGTCGAAAACTCGAGTTGCAATTTTCGGCATGATTCCAATATTTTCCCTATACATTACCATGTATTGCAGAGAAAGTAAAAACTTGAGTTGCGATTTTCGGCATGATTCCAATACTTTTCCTATACATTACCATGTATTGCAGGGAAAGTAAAAACTCGAGTTGCGATTTTCGGCATGATTACAATACTTTCCCTATACATTACCATGTATTGCAGGGAAAGTAAAAATTTCCTTAAACTGTTCTTACATAATCTGTGTAAATAAAATTTAAAATATGCCTGTATGTGTGTCTTATCATTATGGGAGAACACGTGCATCAAATTTCATGTAATTTTTGGGTAGTATTGTACAACCCCACTTACAATTTAGTCCATGTTTTTAGTTTCTAGAACTAAGGGTTCTTGAGCTACTTATATAAAACAAACCTTCCATGTATATAATATTATGCAGATGATATTTTTTTCGCAACTTTACTTGAAATTAAAAAATGTACCATGTTGCTTAGCAACGGAATTAAATGAAATATGTTTGTACAGCAGACGATTTTTAATAAATCTCTCAGGATATAAATAAAAAAGAAATGTATATAAAAATAAAGTTTATGGCAATCATATTTTTAACTGGATTGTATCAATTACGACCTTCGGGTTTAAAAATTAAGGAAATTAGTGATATTTCCAATTTTTTTCGTCATCTGTTTTATTAAGCAAATACTCTTCAAACTCATATATTGTGTTTAACAAATTGACTCATATGTTACGTTTAGCCAATTAACTCATATATTGTGTTTAGCCAACTGTTGAAACAAAGGAAAAGAGTAGTATGAATGTATTTGATGATAACATTATAGTGATATCAATTTTTATTAATCCAATTCAGTGGCGGCCATTGGGGGGGGGGGGGGGGGCGAGTACGCGCGACACCATTGAGTAAACACCCCAAATCATTTTTTTAGTTATACAGATTTATTACAATTATAGAAATTGTAATTGTAATGAGAGAATTAAGTGAAAAAATCTGAATTTTTGGTTCAATTAAATCGAGAATTATTAAAAATAAGTTATGAAAATGCCACTAGATGGCAGCACTAAACCTTTCATCGGAGAAAGTTGACTCACGAAAGCTATATTGCACAGAATTTTCAACACATAGGAGAAAATACAGGGATATTTTTAAATCCGCGTCCCTACCGCCGGCATTTCCTGAGTGAAAGAATGGTATAGGAGCAATATTAGAAATTTGGCGTGAAAAAAAACCAGACATTGCAGATTTACTATTAGATTGCGTCGCGGGACTGAGCGCGCCCCAGCCAAAAAGAAACAGAAGAGTTGAAAAACATGAAGAGGGACTTCTCAAATTGGCTCAGTTTCGCTATTTTGGCTTCAATTTTCTACATTTAAGAATGTGTTTGTTCTCATTCTCGTCTTTGTTATAAATTTGGAAGTTTAAATAAACATTTGAACAAATGAGAGAATTAAGTGCACGTGTGTGGTGATGGGAAGGGGGGGGGGGGGTTATGATATTTTAGGGGCTTCTGGCTATCGTGAATAAAGTGTCTTGTTTAGGACACTCAGTTTGAGGGATCGTTTGTCCCACCCAGCTGTCTTAATTTCTGAAGTTGTTTCGCATTTCGTCTTTTCTGATGTAGTTTGTCTGTTATTCTGTTCTTCCGGAAGGGATTCATTTCTATGCTCTGGTTGATCTGCTGGTGACGAATTTCAATATGTTGGACTTCAAAATAATTCTTTAAATGTCACGTGTTTCCAATTTTTGGCACACTGTGACATGTAGGCTATTTTTAGTGACACTTTCATAAATGTGTTGTTTCGGACATTTAGTTTGAGTTGACTTACCCAGCTGTCTTACTTTTTCAGCTATTTAACATTAAAAAATGCCTAAAAATTAAAGAAATTCTAAATATTTGTTAAAAAACTTAAAAATTTAATTTTCAACATGATCCTTTTATCTGACGTCGTTTTTCTGGAAATGTTGGCCCGACCGCTAGAGACTATATTGGTAGCCCCCAAATTGGCTCTAGACTTATAATATTGGCCCTAGGCTTATATTTAAATTGAAGTAGCCCCCAAATTTCTTATCTCGCCTTCTAATTCAGCGAGTTTGATTCTAATCATGGTTATAGTCTCTGCACCATCTGTACGTGTCACCTGAATGTATATTTTGTGCCAAGCCCCTGGACGTAACTTTTAGCTTAGCTCCCTCAATTTTACATCTCGTTTCCTAACTGAGAGATTTTGGTTCTGCTAGTGGCTATAGCCTCTGCACCATTTGTACATGTCACCTGGATATGCATCTTTGTGAGAAATCCCTGAGATTAACTTTTACTTCAGTTACGCCTCCCCCCTCCAATTTCCCATCTCACCTCTTAATTGAGCGATTTTGATTTTACTGATGGCTATAGTCCAGGGGTTCACAACCTTCAGCACCTGCGGGCCAATTTCATATGGACTAAGCAACGGCGGGCCGCAAGGAGGGGGGGGGGTACCATCCAGCAATATATTTTAGTAAATACCGAAACAAAAAATTAAAAGTGAAAATTAAAAACAAATACAGAAATGAACAAAACAACTCACTTTAAAAACGTACAGACATCGCTAAAATCCTTTTATTTTTTGTAGAGCTAGTGGGAAATTTGACATTGTTCGGTTTTCATTATTCTTTCAATGTCTGGTTCAATGTTGGATACAGCGATCCGTAAGTTTCCAGCCAAGTGTTCATCAGTTAGACGAGAACGACCTCTTGATTTCACTTGTTTCATTAATGAAAATGATTGTTCACAGGTGCTCCCGAATAATGTTATCGATTTTTGAGCGTGAATTTTCAATTTTTCCATTTCACAAGACAAGTAATTTCTGTAAAATGCTAGCAAAGAAACTTCGGAAAATTCAGCTTTCATTTCGGAGTTACTCTGAATTTCGATAAGCTCCATTTGAAAATTAACGGGCGCTGTTTCAATATTTGTCGCGAATGGTATTGCAAACACTTCCAAAGATTTCTCAAGTTTTCTGATATCTTGAAATCGACGACTGAACTCATTTTGCAGGTTTTCTGCTAGTCTTAAAGAAAATTTGACATAAAATGTTTTTTGTAAAATGTTATGATGCAGATGCTCTTTTTTTTTTTGCGAAAGTCTTGGAATTTTTTTTTATGTGTTCGCCAAGCTGAGGGTAGCGGCGGGCCGTACACGATTAGGCCGAGGGCCGCATGCGGCCCGCGGGTTGTGCACGACTGCTATAATCTCTGCACCATTAGCACATGTCACCTAGATCTGCATCTTTATAGTGACAAATCTTTGAGCGTAACTTTTACTTCAAATAGCACCCCCCCCCACACACACGCACACACTTATCCATCTCGACTCCTAATAAAGCGATTTTGATTCAGATGGTGGCTATAGTCTCTGACCCACATGTACATATTAACTTGATATACATATTTGATGTATATAATATACATACGTTTTTTGCGTCAACCCCTGGGCTTAACTTTTAGTTTAACTAGTCCCCATAATTTTACATTTCAATTTTCAATTGAGCGATTTTGATTCTGCTGGTGACTATATAGTCTGAGCAACATTTTTACATTTCAATTGGATACACATATTTTTTTGTGTCAACCCCTGGGTATAACTTTTAGTTTAACTAGTCACCAGAATTTTACATTTCTGCTTCTAATTGAGCGATTTTGATTCGGCTTATCGCTGTAGTGAGTTTCTCTACCATTTGTACATGTCACCTGGATATGCAACTTTAATATGGCAAATCTCCGAGCGTAACTCTTACTTTGCTTAATCCCCCCCCCAATTTTCTATCTCGCCTCCTAATCCACCGATTTTGATTTTACGGGTGGCTATAGTGCCTGAACCATCAGTACGTATCGCCAGAATATGCATATTTTTTAGTCAACTCCCTGGGCATAACTTTTAGTTTAACTAGCCCCTACAATTTTACTTAAATTAGGACTATGTAATGTTTTTCACTAGGAAAGATACGTTCCATGTGTCCAGGCTTTTTATGAAGGAGCGAGCAGGTGGGAGGTACGTTATTTTACTTAATACATCCGTCGTTCATATTTTTAATACTCCCGTTGCTATGCCCAAAATACGTATATGTATATACATATGCTTTATATATACATATGTATATAATATATATAATATATATATAAATAATATATATATATATATATATATATATATATATATATATTACTAACATATATATAGGCATAAATACATAGATGAGCGCCCCCCTCTACATGTCGCTCACGAGCCGCCACTGATCCAATTTCATATTTGTTGTACATTTGTTTACCAACGGGACCGGTATGCTTTATTCTTCAGATTTGCCTGTGAAGACAACTTTGTACAGCAAAGCCAGAGATTCTTGTACTTCGTTTTAAGAGAATTATATCAAATATTTTTATGTTTATATATATATATATATATACTGTATTCATATAAAATAGAATGATTTGAATAATTATGTCATTAAAAATAATATAGGAATTTCTAATACATGTGAAATTTATGTTTTTTTATTTTATATACTCCTTATGAAAAACTGGTATATTGCTGGTCTAAAAATAAAAATGCTTTGTAAGTAGCAATATAAGACAGTTTATTAAATGAAATAACAGGTTTCAAAAGCAAAGATATACTCTTTCATCAGGATAATACAGTCGGATGCTCTTTTTGCATTTGAAACTGGTTCTTACCGTTAATTAAATCAAATGTCTTGCGCTATTACTTACGAAATGCTTCTACTTCCAGAAGCAAATAACAGCCTTCAAAATACAATTATCCTTATAGCTCAAGTGATAATAAGCTGATTTGTATCAATTTCATAATTAGAATGTCAGATAAACAAGGTGTCATGGTTTTTATTGCTGTACAAACGTATATAGTGTGAAAAAAAAACAATGGGCAAATCAACCAGAAATGAGCTTAAAGTCTGCAAAGAAATGTTTCTTGAAGTAACAGCATGGATTTTACTTCTGGAACGGAGGCACATAAAAAAGGGAAGAATGTCTTATTAGAAAGTTGATAAGTATGGCTTATGCAGTAGATTGGAGTTTTCATGAAAAATTAATTAAATCAATATTCTTGAGCTATTACTTATGAATAGCTTTTATATCCAGAAACAAATAACAGCCTTCAAAATACAATCATCCGTAGAGCTCAAGTGAAGGTAAGCTGATTTGTATCAATTGGATAATTAGAACGGCAGATAACCAAGGTGTCATGGTTTTGTGATTTCTGTATAAAGGTATAAAGTTGGAAAAAAACAGTGAGCAAATTAACCAGAAAAGAGCTCAACGTCTGAGAAGAAATGTTTTTTGAAGTAACAACATGAATTTTACATCTCAAACGGAGGAACATGAAAAAGGAAAGATGCCTTATTAGGAAGTTGATTAGTAGGGATTATGCAGTAGATTGGAGTTTTCATAAAAAAATAATTAAATCAACATTTCTGCGCTAATACTTACGAATTGCTTTTATATCCAGTATATAGTGTGAAGAAAAACAGTGAGCAAATCAACCAGAAATGAGCTCAGCGTCTAAGAAATGATTCTTGAAGTAACAGCATGAATTTTACATCTTAAACGGAAAAACATGATAAAGGGGAGAATGTCTTATTAGAAAGTTGATTAGTATGGATTATGCAGTAGATTGGAGTTTTCATGAAAAATTAATTAAATCAATATTCTTGAGCTATTACTTATGAATAGCTTTTATATCCAGAAACAAATAACAGCCTTCAAAATACAATCATCCGTAGAGCTCAAGTGAAGGTAAGCTGATTTGTATCAATTGGATAATTAGAACGGCAGATAACCAAGGTGTCATGCTTTTGTGATTGCTGTATAAAGGTATAAAGTTGGAAAAAAACAGTGAGCAAATTAACCAGAAAAAAAGAGCTCAACGTCTGAGAAGAAATGTTTATTGAAGTAACAACATGAATTTTACATCTCAAACGGAGGAACATGAAAAAGGAAAGATGCCTTATTAGGAAGTTGATTAGTATGGATTATGCAGTAGATTGGAGTTTTCATAAAAAATTAATTAAATCAACATTTCTGTGCTAATACTTACGAATTGTTTTTATATCCAGTATATAGTGTGAAGAAAAACAGTGAGCAAATCAACCAGAAATGAGCTCAGCGTCTAAGAAATGTTTCTTGAAGTAACAGCATGAATTTTACATCTTAAACTGAGGAACACGAAAAAGGGAAGAATGTCTTATTAGAAAGTGGATTAGTATAGATTATGCAGTAGATTGGAGTTTCATAAAAGAATTAATTACATCAACATGTCTGCTGTATTACTTACGAATTGCTTTAATATCCAGTAGATAGTGTGAAAAACAACAGTGAACAAATCAACCAGAAATGAGCTCAGCGTCTGAGAAGAAATTTTTCTTGAAGGAGCAGCATGAATTTTGCATCTTAAACGGAGGAACATGAAAAAGGGAAGAATGTCATCTTATTAAAAATTTAAAAAAAATTAATTAGAGTGTGGTTCAACTTGAATTTTTCATACCAGAATTCCTTTTAATTTTTTAATTTTGTAAGAAAAAAAACATGAGAAATTGGTATCGTGATTATTACAATTACAGTGTGTTACCCTTCACATTAAAGGGCTTGAAAAATATTTCGATTAATACCATACTTGACCATGTACTCCCCGGGAGTGGGGTAACCTGCTCCCCAAGATGGCTAATGACGTCACGGACAAAAAAAAATTGTATCACGTCTATTTTCACAACAATGATTGAAACTATAAAATCTCGTTTTCACTGCACCATATATAAACCCTTTTATGCATGATTATATGCAATTTTGTGCTATGATGCCATGCAAAACAAAATATAAAATTTCGAATAAAATTCAAAGTTTTCACTCGAATTTAAAAAAAAAAATGTCTATCTAGTTCTAGATTTTTATATAATAAAACCAGATATAAAATTTCGTGAAAATCCATTGATATTTGTAGCTGCTATCGTATACACAGAAAAATCGACCACAGACATGAGAGAGACAGCCAGACGGGCATTTCTTCGAAAATAGTAAAAATGTGTTCAGGAGGACTTAAATCATTGACTGGCATCAAAATCTCAAAATCGAAAATTTTCTTAAAAACAATACATTCTTAATTCCATTTATGAGAAGTAAAAATTTAAACGGAAAACATTTTACTCTTGAACGTTTTAAATGAGTTCGATGCAAAACTATTAGATGAAAACTTTGAGCGAAGAAAGATCCGTTACCTGAAAAATCAAGTGACTCATCCGAACGGTGGCTCAACCTGGTGTGAATCCATTACTTCTGGCATTTCGAGGTTAAATGCCTTGTGGACTTAACCGTGCAAGTGCTACTTCATCTGAAACTAATACAGTACCGGACTGAAATACATGATGTTGAAGTAAGTCAGATTCAACTTTGATACGTATATCTGTATATTTCATATTATCATTCAATTATACCCTGCGTTTCATAAACGACTGAAATATTTTTTAAATTAATCAGTTTTAAATAAATAGTGAAGGATGCTTAAATTTGGACCATTTGTGTAATTGAAATGTATACAAACAGAGCGAAAGTAATGTTATTCGTCATTAAAAATATGTGTACGTAGCAGTGAGTGTGAAAAACCCAGACAACACGACTGACCCGAAGGCTTGCAGTAGCTATTTGTGTGGTCGGGAAATAGTGAGTGTGAATTTATTTGCATTACGGATTGAATCGTAATTCATTTCTTTTTATTGTGCAATGCAGTTCCAGGAACAGCGTCTACTAGAAATCGTTAATATGTTTTTCACGTGTTTGTCTTAAATCTGTTCCGGGAATAGATATCGGGATATTTTAATGCAGATATCACAATAAATATTTCTAAAGAGCAGTAAATTCAGAGATAATAATATCAGTAAGGGGAATTCAACTTTTAGACACATAAATATTCGATATTTTGTTATTGTTTATTAAATCAATCTTTTTAATAAAATTGTTTAATTTACTTGTTTTAATCTTATTATTGAATCTTATTGTTAATTAAATTAATTTTATTATGTTTGAATATTTTGGTAATGTTTTTCTCTAATAGGTTGGTTCTCAAAGGTTTTTCTCCAAGAGGTTAATTTTTTCTTGAGACGTTTAAAAAATACGAACCATCAACCCATACATTAGTAGTACATGCTTTTTATTTTGAACGCGTTTTCTTAAACATAGATATTTACTTTCCCTGCAATACATGGTAATATATAGGGAAAGTATTGGAATCATGTCGAAAATCGCAACTCGAGTTTTTGACGGATCTACACGTTTCGAGACCTCTAGAATACGAAAAAACCATTTTTAGCGTGACGTCTGTGTGTGTGTCTGTCTGTCGGTCTATCTGTGTGTCTGTGAAATGTATGTATCCATTTTAACTCAAAAACTAATGGACCGAATTTCATAAAATTTGGTAGGTAAGACCCTTGGGTGTGACCCTGGTGCTGATTAGTTTTGGGTACAATTCGGAAAAAAGAACCCGCCATTTTTTGCGAAATGGCCTGCAAAAATCTCATGTACTCACTCTAGCTGAAAAACAAATTGACCAAATTTCACAAAATTTGGTAGATAAATCTCTTGTGGGATTCTCTGGTGCTGATTAGATTTTGGTACAATTTGGAAAAGAACAACCTTCCAGTTTTTACGAAATGGCCCGCAAAAATCTGCAATACGAAAAAAAGTACTACGCATGTTCAAATGTATCAATTAAATGCTTGTTTTATACGTAATGTTTGACGAGGAAAAGAATAAGAATAACTCTATTACTCTAGGATTAACCGTTCTCGAGATATTTGAGATTTTTTCGCATTTTTTTTTACGCCACCTTTGGAAAAATGTCCAATTACCAAATAAAAGCAGAAATTGAATTAAAAATGCAAATTTAGTGTTATTTTGTGCAATTAAACTCAATTTAATGAGTTTTTAAAGAAATAAAGAAAAAATGAATTTGAGTCAGCTGCGAAAGTCATGTGCTGCCCACATCAGATATTTGATCTTGCGCGTAAGATATTTCAAAAATCATTCGATGTATTCTTATTATTTTATTTTTTGTTTTGTAATAAAACCATTGTCTAAATCATCAAATCTATAACTTATGAAAGAAATAATTTAATTAGAAAAATAATTGTTTAAAATTTAGAAAAATGTAATAATAATAATAAATTGCAATATTTAACATTGAAATAATTTAATAAACCTGGTTCATATGTATATTATGAATATTGTTTTTAAAATCGAAAAGTGGTTTGATTATATTTATAGAAAGTTAAATCATCATACGTGTAACAAACTACTATGATTTTAACAATCGAATAATATAAATAATCTATAATAATAAAATATATGTATGTCTGCCTGTTTGTGTCGTTTGAAGCAATATATGCTTATCGGACGGCCAGGAAATTCGGAGCAGTAGTACCTTGGCTTCGGAAAAGTGCCTTATCGGGGTATTTTTTTTTAATTCGAATTATGAATTTAATAGTCTAAATTCAGCTGTATCCCAAATCCCAGTACAGCGGAAAAATTTGATTGGTACCGCCATGTATTGCACTTTACTAAAACTAAACTATTTTTCGATTTTAATTGCACTTCTAACTGTTGCTAATTTGGTACGGGTTAAATAATTTCGTTAAGAGCAATATACAACTAAAGGTAAATGTGTTGTCTGGTTTAGAAGACAAGATACAGCATAGGCTCTGATAATAAGAGGTTCGAGATTAAGGATAAAGGAGACTGATTAGCTATTAGGTCTATAATACACATTATTGGGAAGGAAAAAATTAAGCCCAAGAGCTCCAAACCACCTATATATGTCCAGGAGGCCATCGTCGCTTGTGGCGCCATCTATAGTGTTATTTGAAGACGAAAATGTCGTTATTCAGCTTTCTAGAACTTTATATATATTCCCGTGTATTTTTAATAAAGTTTTTTCATTTTAAATCCCTTAGCAATGCCGGGCATTTGCTGCTAATGCTTTATGTATTATCCTCCAACTATCAATTGCTTTTTCTAAATTTCATATTAAAATATAGACTTGTGTTTGTTTGTCCTGAAACTTTCAGGCCCATAACTTTAACAGATTTACTTTAAAACAATAACGAATTATTTGGAGTTATCCAGGTTCTAATAATCGCCCGCTATTTAAATAATACATATACTGATAACACCACTCAATTTACAAACCGCCTGTCTTGAACTGAAACCATTCTAGCTCTCTATTTCTTCCACGTACAACCATGCCAATTGTACAACACGGGGGTAATCCATCTCAAATTATCTCCATTGATACGCTCTAAATAAGCTCTTTTGATACGCCCTAAATGAATGCGTAGAAATCCGCCACGTATGCGCACAGACATCTGGTTCGTCGAGAACGACACAAAGTATCTTATATGCGCTTACGTGCTATAACTCTTTATATTGTAAAAAGGTAACTGACGCCGCACCGTTTGCTAAATGTAACGTCCCTCGAGATTTTCTCTCTCGTATCACAAAAACTATATCATACAAAATTTTTAAATTTGTTGCATTTGCACAGAAATGCTAACCAAGTAAGTCGAAATAAATCATTTTACGATTTAATCTTAAGTTTCAGAGATATTTGATGTCAAAATCAAAGGAAGAGTGTTTGAGCTGCCTGGACTAGAAGCAGCAAGATAACAATTTTTTGCAGGCATGTACCTACATGGATAATTTTTTGAAAGGCGGAGCTCCCTCATCAAATTTCAATTTAGTTTAAGTGTGTTTTTGTGCACTTCTGAAGAGTAATTTTCTTTATAGTATAGACAAAGATTTAATTAGTTAAGCCGATTAGGAGCACAAGGGCATGCTTGTGGATATCTGGATATAAGAAATCAAAGCGCGTTCATTGGGCGTCAGCGAGTTCGGAGCGAAGACCCGAGTTTGGACGCAAACCGAGATACGGGGATTGGCGATTAGGGGGTACGGGAGGCGGAGCCCCTTAGTCTTTTAAATTCGCGACGTTAAAAATAATAAATTACAGTAAATAGTAATAAGTAATTCACTAATAAATCGGAATATTTAAAGTTGCACAAAAGAAAAATGTTTCTTTACTGCAAAAGTAAAATAAATTTATACTTTGTGTTGAATCCGTCCTGAAACCGCTTTAATTTTAAATAAATTCTGTGCACCTATATTCTGCGCGAAAGCAATCACAAAATTTTTTAGTTCAAATGATCATCAAACTTTGATTATTTCTACTTCGAAGACTTATTTTAATGCATGGAGAATGTAAACGCATCAAGCTCTAACATGAACTGTATAAGAATTGCCGAATTTTTAAACGCACAATTATTTATCTCTGGAGTCTGGAATATAGGTGATATGAATGAAATATTCATTGATTTTGATTTTACATAGAGAAATAGACGATTTCAGCCTTTTCAGATGAAATTTTAAGCATAGAGTCAGAAAGTCATTTTACCTCCATGGTTTAAAGATTCCAAGTATAATAAATTATTGTAGTACTGTGATAATTCAAACAAAAAATATTAATCATGCATAAAGCATTGATTATGAAACACTTTCCAACAGAAATGTAATTTTATTTAACCATCTCTAAAATGTGATACCTTCAGCGGTGAAATTTTTTAAATTATCGCAATATAATAATTTATTTTACTTGGAAACTTAAACGTTCATCAAACAAGAAAGATCAATCATGCATAAAGCATTGATTATCAAACACTTTCCAACTGAAATGCAATTCGCTGAATGTGTCGCATCTCTAAAATACGATACTTTCAGTGGTGATATTTTTTTTTAATTATGACAGAATTACAATAATTTATTTTACTTGGAAACTAAAAACTTCATCGGAAAAAAAGGAACTTTATTCAAGTGATGTCATCTAAATATAAATCGCCTGGTTCTCTATGTAAAAGCAGGAAAAAAATTTGGATGCCATATTTTTTTTGAAGTGGGTCAAGTGATCTCTTCATATTATATGGATGTAATAATTATTTTAATTTTTATTTAAAACACTACCGACTATATTTTGCTGAATTTTTTTTTATATATTTTATGGGATAATTTAAATGTTTCATAAAATTTTCGAAGCAATTTGTGAATTTTAACTTCTCTTAAAAAATGTTTGAATAATTAGGTTCCATAGGGTTCAATGTATTTCATTTTTTCAATCCGGGTTCAATCCAAAATTACTTAGGTGATGTTATTCATTTACATTCCCATATGTCCCACAGACTGTTTCAATAGCATATTAAAATTTAATTTTGATAAAGTCATTTCTGCGGCAGTTATCCTGCGACAGACAGACAGACGGACAGAATTACAGAATGACTAAACACATAAACACTTTTCAACTATGTTGTAAAGTGTCAAAAAGGCACTGCTATAAAATCGTCTTCTTCTCTATGTAAAATCAACGAAAATTTCATTCATATCACGTATATTCCAAATTACAGAGCTAAATAATTTTGCTATAAAAAAATTTAGCAATTCTTATACAACTCATTTTACAATGTCTTGATATGTATACATACTGCATACGTTAAAATTTGGCTTCCTGGTAGAAATAATCAAAGTTTGTGATCATTTAAAATGAAAAATATTGTAATTGAGTAGGCACAAAATTTAGATACATAAATAATATGCAAAAATAAAGCGGATTTAGGACGAATGTAACACAAAATATAAGCTTTCCGTAAAAATCCAGATCTTCACTAAGCGAATAGAAAGATGGACGCCGTATTTTATTTTGCAATGAGTCATGTGATGTCTTCATATAATATGGGTGTAATTATTATTTCAATTTTTATTTTAAAAACTACTTACCATATTTTCATGAATTTTTTTTTACACATTTTACGTAATAGTTTGAATATTTCCTAAAATTTTTGAAGCAATTAGTGGATTTTAGCTCCGCTCAAAAGATGTTTGAAAATGTTGGACCCACAGGAATTAGTGTATTTCATTTTTTCAACCCGGGTTAAATCCATAACTAATTGGGTGATATAATTCTTTTACATTCACAAATGCCCCACAGACAGTCTCAGTAACATGCTAAAATTTCATTTTGATGAAATTATTTTTACGGCAGTTATCGTGCGATCAGATAGACAGACACACAGACAGACAGACTGAACAAAATCATAAACACGTTACAACTATGTTGGAAAGTGATAAACATTTCTATCTCATTGAGAAATGTAATCAGATACTATGGTAGATTCTGCGACGTCTCATTGGTCAATTCCAAACGCTAAGTCTCCTAGTCTACACTAAGGTGATGCTGAGAATGATATTTTTAAAACTGTATAATTTTCATAAATTTAATGAAATTTTCTCGCATGATTCTTTGCCGCATGATTACAACATAATCATTGCGTCTAGAAACCATTATATAGTTAAATATGATACATCAGCGGTCCTTGTAGAAGTTATAACTTAACATAAAAATTTTGCATAATCAAATGCTCTAAAAATTAAATAAGAACACATGTTTTTATCCAAAATGAAATTATAATAAACAAAATTGTTAAATTTGAGGTATAAATTCCTCAATATAACAAACACTTTTAGAAAGTTTCATATTTGAAGTGCAATTATATACTCTCCTAGAAATTTTGTGTGTAAGTGCAAAATATGAGAAACTGAAAAGTAAAAAATTTAAAGCAAAAAAATGTTTGAAAAAATTAAAATAAAAAATGTATCCCATAATGGTATGCACAACTTACCTTTATAACGCCATTTTACAAAATATAATAGTAAAAATTTTATGCGACAGCATATGACATATCCTACAACCCTGCAGACTGATATATACGTTATCTTTGTTTCTTCAATAATTCATTAAATTGAGTTTAATTGCAGAAAAAAACACCCATAATTATTTAAAATTACACTGAATTTGCAATTTTAATTCAATTTTCGTTCTCATTTGTTAACTGGACTTATTTTCCAAGGTGGTTTAGCGAAAATGCAAAAAACAAACTAAAATATCTCGAGAACGGTTAATCCTAGTCTAATGGAGTTAATCTTTTTCTTTTTATCGTTAAAAATTACGTATAAAACAAGCATTTAATTGATATATTTGAGCATACGTAGTTTTTTATTGAAGATTTTGATGATTTTTTCGAACCATTTCGCATAAAAGGCAGATGATTTGTTTTTCCAATAGTACCAAAATCTAATCAGCACTAGGGTAACCCACAAGTGGCTTGTCTACCAAACTTTGAAAAATTTGATCTATTAGTTTTTCAGCTAGCGTGGATACAGTTAATTTTTAAAGTTTTAAGCATAATTATAGTTCTATATTAGAAATAATTCAAACATTCGTTAACGATGTAAGGTCAGCCATGTGTGTGTGTGTGGGGGGGGGGGGGGGGGGAGGGGAGCTTACACCATGTGATTGGAGTTGGACATCAGTAATTTTTTTTTCTTTGGCGGGGGGGGGGGGGGTGCAGAGTGAATGCATGGCATATTTAAAAAGGGAAAATCAAATAAGGATCGCGCCCTTAATAAATGTGTGTAGGTTGCCTGCCCACAATTTGTATAGGCTGTCCACAATTTATATAGGCAACTCACATTTTGTATATGCAGCTCACAATTTGCAATGGCAGATCTAGCTGATATTATCAGCAACATGATCGTGTCTTTACTTTAGGAATACAACATATAGGTAGGTTCTGTAAGTATAATTTTAGAACATTCATATTTTGAACAATGTGTGACAAAATTTTATATTTCTAGGTTCTCATCGTGGTTCACAGCACATTTGATCATTATGTGCTTTGTTACTACATCAGACGGCAGGAAGAAGAATAATTCATTAAATGACAACAATATCTGCTCAAGAATAGAAAAGTATGTATATTTAAAATTCATATATTAATGTTATTCTTAGAAAAATAAAAATGTACACCTTATACTATATGATATATATAGTATATGATATACAAGGTAGGATTAAAAAATTCAGAGACCGTGCTGATATCTCCAACCCTGATTGGAGAAGATGGGATCTATTTTACTGTGGCGTAGAGGCACATGTGATGCGAGATGTGAAAAGGAAGAGGCAGGTGTTTTTCCAGACAATGCGTGTCAGTGAACTGTAACCGTTCGTGTTCGTCAAAAACGCAGCATGTGCGTCGAACGGCTGCAGCAAGTGCAATATTTCTGTCAGCGAATTTTACCAAACGCTGGCAGAATTTTGTATTCGCATGATGTGTTTCAAACGCCATTTCCGCTTTCGAAGAACGCAAATTACTACAGTTCACTGACACGCATTGTCTGAAAAACCTAGCAATACGGACCTGTTTCATACCCTTCACATCTCGCGTCACATGTGCCTCTACCCCACGGTAAAATAGTTCCCCTCTCCTCCAATCAGAGTTGGAGATTTTAGCACAGTCTCAGTACTTTTTGATCCTACTTTGTAGTATGATATAGAGTATGATATATTGTATGCATTGTGAGAATGTTGTTTGAATATCGACATTTCAGAAAATTTTCTGCATCTTAAAGAAATCTTTTAAATTCCTTAATAATTTTGTAAGGCAAGGTCCTTGAGTGTACATGTTAATCTATCTATAGTACAACGGCAATGTCCTATTGAAGAAGGTGAGTTGCAGCGCCAATTTCGGATAATTTAAAAAGTGGGAACAAGAACTAGATAACAAAGCAAGACAGGTAAAAATAGCCAATTGCAAAGTTGTAGAAAAGCATCTAATTAGTAGGAATCAACAATAACAGTTACAGAAGGCGTTTATTTGAAACAATAGGGTTACTAGCGAACTGCTGTTATAGTCAGATATGATACAATAAATAGCATTTACATCAACAGAAATCTAATTTAAATCTTATTTAAAATGCTATCCGCCAGAGACGATGCATATTTGAATTCTAGAAAGAATATTAGAGTACATTGACAAGCACTGCAGGTGTCACCGTGTTAGAGGCTTTGACGGTACACCTTATTGACATGTACGCATTTATTACCTTCAGTATAGGCTTTTCGTTTGTTTTGGATGTCGATTCCAATTAATCAGACATATTTAAAAAACAATTATTAGCATTTTTCGTCTATCTTGCTTTATGACTGACTTCGTCAGCTTAATTGTTTAAATTTTCCAGTAGGGGCGTTGTAATTATCTTTAGTCAATTGGGTGTGGCCACTTTACTTTAGATTGACCTAACGGGCACACTCATGGGACCTTTCCTTGTTAAGTTATTTTGAGTGTTTAAGCTTTTTTCTAGGAACTCTACATATTAATCGATAAACGGTTAAAACTTGAATAAGTGACACCTTAGAAAATATACTAGTTATCAAGGCAAGTGAGGTGATCTCAGAATGCAACTTAATAATTTCAAATTCATTTGACGATTGCGGGTAATAAATAGGTGTTAAAAATAGGATAATAACTAGGACGTAGTGTCTTTATCTGGGGAACTAGAGCTATAGATAGTTTAAATTTCATAGAAATTACATGTTTATACATTTACCATCTTATTCACTATAAGACCCATTCTTATTCACTATAACCCATTCCTCCCGTCTGTCCATGCATTTTTGTAACGCTTGGCGAAAAATTTGGCGAGATATCGCCAACTTGATGCCTTTTTTTACATGGTGTGCAATTGACGGAAATTGTGTCGCCAAATTAAGGGAAATGTCGCCAAATCAATAAAATATCGCCAAATTGAGAAAATTGAAATAGCCAAATCAATGAAATTAGACTTAGATATTTGACTAAGTACAAGATTATTTTTCCTGAATTTATGCTTTCTATGTTCTAATTCCAGATATGAGGAAAAACATGTTGTACCCACTACTGAGAAAGTCAAAGACTTTTATACTACATGGTGTTTATCTATTCCGCCAAGATGCAAAACATACAGGTAATATTTTCTTTTATACAAAACATTTTTAAAAAATGTAGCAAACATGACGCGTTATGAAACTTTAATTAATTTTGAACCTGTGCAAAATGTACTGATGCTGCAAAACGCATAACTTGATGCAAACACGTTGAACCTGGCATTCTTAAGGTTAGCAACGTATCAACTGGACTAATGAATCATATTTGTACTTATTCTCAACCAAGGGCAGAGTTTACTTCTAGTACAAACTGGAGAAAGCAAATTATCCTGAATATTTGGTTCCAATTGTATAGCAATTAAGCGGATCACTGATGACGTTGGGCAATATATCCTGGCACCTGGCATTCAGTATAATCATTACTTATTCTTCAGGGTTATATACAACACATATTCAACATATTCACTGAATCTTGGAAATTACATTCATCTTCATGGTGATGGTAACCTCCTATGATGACTCTCCGTAGTTTTAATTGGATGATGCCTCCGTGCATACTTCATCCACACGTGGTTTACATAGCAGGAGGTTGGACTTGCTACTCTAGACATCCCATTCTCAAGATATTAATATAAGTGTCTTTAAAGGAAATTTTTCAAGAGTAGATATGAAAGCAGATACTCTAGATACTGGGATACTCTAGACATCCTATTCTCAAGATATTAATATCACCTTTATAGGAAAATTCTGAATAGTAGATCCGAATGCAGTTTCCTCCACTTGCACCTGTTGGTACACAGTTTACAGAATGAATGATCCAAAATTACATCGCCTTATGTAACAGACCTGTTTAGATCTATTCCACATCGAATTGTTTCTGGTCGGAAATTGTGTGCTCCAATACAGTATTAATAAAGATATGTAAACCAATTGTCTTTCCATTATTCTTATCAATCCTTGTACATCTTAAGGTGTTACTACACGTACACAGTTCTATTGCCAGACCTTCGGAAATTTCACCCGTCAATTACGTTAAGAACTTGTCCTCGAAGGGTTTTCAGCACTTTACCTACATTTGTATTTAGCACGTACATCGTCATATAAATGTTAGAATTTCACCAATATCCCTCAACGAAGCAAGATCTGTCGAACTCTTTCTCCATCTTCAGAGGTGGGGTGACTATCTGATTCCGCCATTTGCTGTACCGAATGCAAGAGTTCCGCCGATTCTTCTCCTAGAGGTGGCGGGAAAAAGCCCATAGCCATATTTTGGATGAAATTCATTGTAGGCATAGTTTTGTTAATACGTATAATTACAAAAGTCATTTTTTAAACATAGGGTCTTAGGTGTAGGCATTAGATTCCTTTGAAAAATTCTGAGAATTGCACCGTCCTTTAACATAGACCAAAAACAATATACCGAGGTTTGAAATCCATAGTGATACCAAATAATCTTGAATATATTTTATCACAACACTATACAGAACTAATACGTTACTCTTTAATATTTTGCATAATTCAACATGCATTTACTATAAAGTGTTTTTTTATGAAGGTGAAAATTTGTATATATAGTAAAACTCACTCCTTTTCAGATGGAAAACTGTGACAGTGAACAAGACCATTACAGTTATTAACACTAGAACTGTTTTTGAGTGCTGTAAGGGATATGAAAAAGTCAACGGATCTTGCATTCGTAAGTGTCTTTATTAT
Source organism: Amaurobius ferox (assembly GCA_951213105.1). Classification (NCBI taxonomy): domain Eukaryota; kingdom Metazoa; phylum Arthropoda; class Arachnida; order Araneae; family Amaurobiidae; genus Amaurobius; species Amaurobius ferox. The sequence continues at coordinate 55,927,756 of OX578148.1, read as the reverse complement.
TAAAAGCAATTACCAAATAATAAGATTACATGTTAGCTATATCAGCTAAACTACTGTTAAAGAGAAAAATTCGAATAGTTTATGTCAACATTCCTTTGCCTCTTTCTGTATAGAATTTATATTTTAAAAATATAAACTCTTATACGTTGGATAATGTTTTTTCAAAATTTTAGGAGCATTTTGATTCTTTATAGCATTTTTTTCTCAACAATTCCGTATGAGTCGTCAAAAGAGGTGCAAATCTGACTGATGTTACTTTCAATATATAAAAAAAAAGGTGGTAATATGGACCCCCACTTTGTGTTTTGTAAAGTGCGCCTACATTTTAAGCTAATTTCACTCGATTTTGGAATGATTGATCGCATATGCTAATCAGCTACGGCCCCAACAGGAGGAAAAATTTTTAGTGCACTTACAGTATCTTCCATAATGCGATTGGCAAAAAAAAAAATGAAATCACCTGGTTTATTTTAAGTGCGTGTATTATGGACCCCCATGAAATAGTTACAGTTTACTCGTCAAAACTGAACTTTATTGCTGAAAAAACATATATTGTTTACAAAAGTGGCATATATAAATTTGTTTCCAGCTCCAGCACATTCACTATGTGCACATAATTCACACATCACACACATGCCCCATAGTTATCCACGGCAGTCACCAGTAAAGGCTGAGTCACAGAAGAAACAGTTGGCATTTTGCACACCAGGTTGGTCCTCCCCACTTAGAGATCGAGCCGGAGTGGACGGGATGGAATGACTGGTCAGGATGCATCTTATCAGCAACACCATGCTGAAAATAGCACATCACTACTCCCAAACCTAACCAAAAAATTAAAGTCTGGTTTCGACATATTATCGTCTAACTAGTGTAGTTTGACGATAATAAGGTATGACATCGGAATCTGATCATTATGCACCATAAATACACATAAAACTTGTATATCACTTACCTTGCTAAACATTCGCGAATAGGATGAAACTATTAACGCTCACAACACAAATACTCCTTCAATAATGCACGGTAATGTTGACCTCTTATCTCAGTGGGGAGGGGTGATGATTGGTTACCAATCCACCACTAGAGTGAGCCTTGTTCCGGTCGGGGAAACGAGGGGATCCATAATACGTGCAGGGTCCATATTACCATCATTCCCTCTATATATGGTATCGGCAAAGTGCGAAAAACAAGCATTGCATAGAATGCCTAGGTATACTATACAATGCGTGAGGTTTTAGGAAAAGTATGGAACATCAGTTTTATCTTATTATTTTACATATCTTCCATAGATAATGTATAGAAAAGCATTATATAGAAGTACTGTTTATTTAAAGTGTTAAAAAGTATTTTACTGAAAAGATACAGGAGAAAATGTGAGATACGGGATTTTTCTAAAAAAAGAAAAATAACATTGCTGGACTACTTGTTGTTACAAGGTACAGTAGACTGGAATGCCATTTTCAATTGCACTTTTCATACAAAATCACTTCAAATCTCGGCAATGGGTGTTCTGGCTCTCTGTTTGAGGCGAGCTTTGAAAGTCACGTAACTCGCCTTCCGACATTAAGCAAAAATCTGATGTGGGCAACACATGACTTTCCTTATATAATGCAATAAATTTACTACTTTTACAGTAAAAAAATAGGTTTTTCTTATAGTAGATACTTATATTCTTTCCAAGATATTGAATTTTCGACAATTAGTCTTCATTTTCATTGATTTGGCGTCATTTTAATCTATTTGGCAAAAATTTCGTTAATTCGACAACATTTAAAAAAGTCGCCAAGTAGGCGACATTCTGCCAAATTCGTCGCCAAAATCTCGGCAAGCTTTTCTGACGGAGAAATAAGTTATTCTTATAGCAGATAAATAACTATTGGCGTTCAAATACAAAAATATTACGCGAAGTACCTTTTCTGGAATAGAAAGAGCTAGATCAACGAGATTGATGTCACCCAATTTATCGCATGGTATTACATATGAAAAGTGAACATGTTTCTCAATAGGAAATATATATATTTTATTATTTTATATGAATTTTTGATACTTTTTCTGAAAAATGTGCAATATCTCGAGAACGGTTCATGCTAGCGTTCTAAAATTTATGTCAATCGTTTTCTAAGTAAAAATTACATAAGAAATGTCTATTTGCGTAACTTTATCAGCGGTTTTGTTTCTTTGACGAGTTTTCCAAAATTTCACTCGAAAATTTAAGGGGGGTCCTGAACATTCAATTACGTTTAAAAACAATAGGCTTCCAGTGTTTACGGATTGTGATCTTTGTACCAAATTTCGTTCGAATTGGTCCATTCGTTCGTCAGTTAACATCTCCACAGGCTCACTGACACACACACACACACACACACACAGGCATCACTTCAAAAATCTTTGATTCGTGATCAGGGATGCTTGAAACGTTCTTTCCCGTCGAAAACTCGAATTCGAATTTTCGACCCCGTCATAATACTTTCCTTATACATTATGTATATAAGGAAAGTAACAAGGGCCGGGAGTATTGAAATCTTTGACGATTTGCCTTTTGGCATACGATAGAATGTCTAAGTAATGTGTGAACATCTAAGCGTTTCATACTTTAAAGTTCCACTGTCGGCATTGCATAGAATGCCTAAACATTCTATACAATGCTTAATTTCACACTTTGCCGGCAACATATATATATGCATAGTGTAATGCATAGAGCATGTAAAATGTATGGAGGTCGAAATTGAGTTTTTGGGGAAAGGGCTCTTTTCAAATGTTTTTATTTATGTGGAAATCTAGGATATGAGTATAACACATGCAACAACATAACATAAAAGCTTTTTCTTTCTTTCTCATTAAAAATTCTGTTTATTTTCTTTCCAGCAGTCTGTCTCTTTAGATGCCACCATGGAGAGTGCATTGCACCGGACAAGTGTTCCTGTAAAGCAGGGTGGAAAGAACCTTACTGTTTGACAGGTATCAGATTATGAGTAACTTTACTTACTACTACCAGTCCTTCGTACGGAATATATAAAATATAAATAAACTAATTCACAACTCGTGTGTATTATTAATATTTAAGGTCCTTCTTTTTTACTTTCCCTGCAATACATGGTAATGTATAGGGAAAGTATTGGAATCATGCCGAAAATCACAACTCGAGTTTTCGACGGATCTACACGTTTCGAGACCCCTAGAATACGAAAAAACCATTTTTAGCGTGACGTCTGTGCGTGTGTCTGTGTGTCTGTCTGTCTGTCTGTCTGTCTGTCTGTGTGTCTGTCTGTCTGTCTGTGTGTCTGTGTGTCTGTCTGTCTGTGCAGATTTTGTATCCACTGTAACTAAAAAACTAATCGACCGAATTTCACAAAATTTGGTAGGTAAGTCACTTGTGGGCGGGGCTAGTGCTGATTAGTTTTGGGTACGATTCGGAATAAAAGAACCCGCCTTTTTTTGCGAAATGGCCCGCAAAAGCTTGTATCCACTCTAGCTGAAAAACTAATGAACCGAATTTCACAAAATTCGGTAGATGAGTCACGTATAGGTCACTCTGGTGCTGATTACATTTTGGTACGATTCGGAAAAAAATAACCTGCCTTTTTTTGCAAAACGGCCCGCAAAAATCTTCAAAATCTAAACTAAAGAACTTGGTATACTTAGATATATCCATTAAATGCCCGTTTAATACGTAATGTTTAACGACGAAAAGAATAAGACCAACCCCATTACACTAGGACTAGCCGTTCTCGAGATATTTTAGTTTTTCGTACTTTCCCTACGCCACCTTTGAAAATAAGCCCGGTTACCGAATGAGAACGAAATTTGAATTAAAAGTGAATTACATTTAATTGAAATAAATAGAACGTGGATATAAGTTTGCAGGGAAAGTCATGTGCTGCCCACATCAGATTTTTAAATATGTAATAATTCTTAAAAATAGGAGAGATATGAGTTCTTCCGTGTTGAGATAATAAGCAGAACTATAAAATTAAAACTTGCAGTTTTATTTATATAAAGGATAGCACATATACCAGAAGTTTCTCGGGTTTTAGAATATTCGAAGATTCCTGTGGTATTTTAAATGACATTATTATTCAAAATATTATAATAAAATATTTAATTTCATTCTTTTAAAAAGAAATTTAATAATCGCTGTTCTCGCAAAACAAAATTATCTTCCCGGGCAGATCTGAAGAAAAAAAACATCCTGGTCCTGTTTATAAATAAATTTACAAAATATCTGGAATTTGATTTATTTCTGTCAAAATGACCCGTGACACATTTTTTGTCGAAATAAAACAGATGACGCAAGAAATAGCGATTCCCGCAAATCCAGTCAAAAATGCAAAATCAGTCATTTATGAAATTCAGTTTATACCATATTCTTTATTATTTAAATCGGAAAAAAAAATTCGTTTGCCGTATATGAATATCGTCTGCTTATTCTAGAAATGAATTTGTGGAAAAATATTGTTTGCATTATGCTATTTCTACGGAAAGTTGTATATTTATTAAAGTTTCAGCAACTCCTGTTCCCATAAACTAGATCCATGGACTAAATTATAAGTGATACTATTCCAAAGTTGCTCACAAAATTTGTTGAATTTCGGTGCAGCTGTTCACTGTCATGAAGGGACAAATATATAATATAATAAAAAAGTTTAATATGAGATTGAACATTGATTAAACAAGAAGATGTGTGTTTACGGGGTTGTAGAAAGTTTA